>SKCR01005888.1:0-184028 GCA_019454045.1 Zanthoxylum bungeanum | reverse complement strand
TGAGTTGGCTGCCGAATGAAGAGAGATAGGGGTATTCGGTTAAGGGGGCTGCTGAGGCGTGGAGTGCTAGAGAATGGGACGTGTTGAGGGTAGGCTGTGGGTGGCTTGTGTGTGTGGCAGGCGTGAATTGTTTGTGGAGAGAGAGGGACCGAATTTGTTTTAGGCGTGAAGCAAGGCTTATTTTTTTTTTTTTTCGTGTGGATGAGCCAGCCAGCCAGGGGTTTGAATGTGTGGAGAAGGGTTATTTTATAGGCCAATGGAGGGGGTTTACCTTGTTGGAGAAGGAATAGGATTTGTGTGTTTTAAAGGGGATATCTTTTAATTTAGTATGTGATAAGGAAATCTTTTAATTTGTGAGATGTGTTTTAAATATTTTAATTATTTTTGGATGTGATTTAATGGGTTTGGTGTGTTTTAAAACAGAGGTCCAACAAGCGAACCCGAAGCGAAACAAGTGAGTTAAATCTAACAAAATGCTAATTTCCAACTTTACCCTTCCAACGTCTGTTTACCGCGGCTTTCACAACTAAAGAGGTAGTGTCTCCATACGAGACTCATCATCGGGCTGATATGCAAAAATGCAACGCCTACACAAATCTTATTGGACCATCAAACAGAAAAGAAATAATTATGCCAGGTATGTTTGAACGACTGGTAGAAATGATTAACCGTGCTGATGCTTTTATTGCTTTGCCAGGTGGCTTGGGTACATTGGAGGAAATTTTTACAGTGTTATCTGGGCGAACTTGAACGTACATCAGAAACCGCTTGGGCTGTACAATGTTGAAGGATTTTATGATTTTCTTTGTATATTTCTTGATGATGCCCGAAGAAATGGGTTCGTGACAAAACCTATGAAAGAACTCCTCGTTGCTGCCAGAACTGCTCCGGATCTAATTGACTACAAATTGACCATATCATTTCAAAGATAAATTGGTCCGAGAACGATCGTGGTAAGAGGCGTAAGATTAATCCAGATCTTAACCTTTAACTTTTTGTGTAGAATTTCAGTTAACCAGGTATTATCTTCTCAACTATTCTTCTACTATTTATAACATTGGAGACAATGTCTCATTTAGGTTTGGGGGAGGGAATTAGTTCTTGTTTTTAGTGTGTGTGTTGTTTTTATTTTTAGTCCAAAATTTTTCAAAAAATACAAAAATTTTGAAAAATTTTCAAAAATTACAAAAATATTTTGCGTTTTTGTTTTTATTTTGACTAAAAATGTGAAATTGGTGAGAGATAGCTGTGTAAGGAGTTTCCACTCCTGAGACGTATCTCAAACCTATTTCGGAACAAATTAATTTTTGTTTATTTCCTTTTAAATTATTTAATTTGTGAATTCTCCATAATACTGACTAAAATGGATATTCATATGCTCAGTTGGCAGGTATTATCAACATGCATGGTAACATACAGACATAAGCTGTAATTGAAAAGTTTGTAATATTCAGTGCTCTAGTTTAATTGGAGGAAGCATCTCAAAAAGCAATGGAGTAAAAAAAAATCTGAGATCCGAGTTATTAAGTCTGTAAGGGTGTTTTAACACCTATTGCCCTAAAGCCAACTGGTTTGGGAGTCACTGGCCCAAAGCTCGCTGCATGGATCAAAAATGCTGCAAAACTAGATATATCTGAAGTCTGAGTAATTAAGTCTGTAGGGGTGTCTTAACACCTGGTACCCTAAAGCCAACTGGTTTGGGAGCCACCGACCTAACACTCTCTACATAGATGGAAGATATTGTACATAAATAATAAAAAATCAAAAATCAAAGAAAAAAATCAGAAAAATTAGAAAAATTATTCCATTACTACAAAAAGGTGTGAATTCTGATAAAACTTTAGTACAAAAATATTACTCTCTTATTAACTGCATTGAGACTGTTGTAGGCAAAAATGAGTTGAATAATATTTTGTTGGCTGTGTATATGGAGAATGACAAATATAATCGGAGAATTTACTTATTCAGTAATTTAGAAAGAAAGAAAACAACTAGTGACTTGGAGTAGAAGTTTCACCTGATTAGTCACTAACTTCTTTATTCTCTTTTCGCTTGTCTTTTTGTTTTTGTGTACATTAGTTTTACTATCTTTTTACTTTTGTAAAATGTTTGTGGGTATCATTGTTGTAAACCCTCACAATACTACAACTCGTCCACTAGGGACACCTAGGGGTTTAAAGGCTTGTTGCATACGCTAAATGCAACTGTGATCCCTACGAAAGTGGCTTAGCTTAATTTATTTAAGTTATTTTATTCTGTGTCTTGCTCGAGGACTAGCAAAATGTTAGGTTGGGGGTGTGATGAGTGGTAAATGTATTACTATTTCTCACTCATTTGACCTAATATTTTGTATAGATTCTTGAGTTTTGTGAATATTTTGATATGTTTTGTGGTACTTTGTAGATAAATAAAGTTTCAGGACTCTCTGGAGGTGATTTGGGGCCAAAACAGTGAAAAATGGACAAAAGGGCAATTTGGTAATTTTGCGTGTCGCGACGCGTAAGCCTTTGCCGTTGCGACGCCTAACATGCGCCATCAGCTGCTAACGTGCACCGAGGGACACGTGTCAGAATCTGAAAAGTTTGACTTACTAACGTGCGCCTGCCATGTGTCAACATCACAACCAATCCGCTAAAGTGTGCCGTGTCACGTGTCATCATCTTATGGTGCCGACAATCGCCATCACCAAGTGTTGCCACGTGTCATCCCGCGTTCCCGACACGTCATCGTCCACATAAGCAGCTGACCGAGTCAACTCGCAACGTCACCACCACATCATCATTATCCAATCACAGCATGACACGTGTCGCAATCCTACAGTGCCGACAATCACTTTCGCCACGTCAGCACAATTATTGAGTCAATTATCCACATTGCCATGTCAGTAGATAAGAATCTTGATGGACGAATCATCGACTGACATGTGGCGCATCGCGACGCGCACACCCTACCGAGGCCTATAAATTCAGCTCAATTTTCTGTTTTCAGATGCACCTTCCTCTCTGAATTCTCTGATGTAATAGGGAGTTTTATATCTAGTTTCTTTTAATTTCAGTTTTGTAATTAATTTTAATTACGTTCTATAATAATAATTTACTTTCTTTACTTTTTCAGTTTTGTAATCAGTTTTTACCTTTCCCCATGCTATGGTGAAAGGTAAGACTTTTATTACTGCTATTTAGATTAATCTCCCTTAATTATAATATATTCACAACTTAAAATTTAACTTAACAAAGATACTGCTATATTGGTCGGTTGGTAATCAATTATAAACTTGTTTTAATCTGACTAAGCATGGATACAGCCTGGTTGGTCGGTTGGTAATTTCTGCCTATATGGCTGGTTTATGGACTTAATTTGACTTAATCAGGTTACCGCCTATATGGCTGGTTGGTAATATCACACAAGTTAATATATTATATTAAGGGAGATATCTAAAATAGTAGTGATAAAAGTAGATCATCTAGCCCTATCATTTTCTTTTATTGTAATTTTCTTTATTTACTTTTCAGCATTTTACTTTATGTCTTTTATTTTTAATTTTTACTCGCCCTAGTTATGTGTCATAACTAAGTTAGTTATCTAGGGTTGTGATGAATTCCAATATCCCTGGTTTATAAGGGGTTATTTTATAGTTTGGGTAATTTAAAGGTTTACTTATTAAGTCTTAAGCTTAATGCGTCTTGTTAACTGGCCATTAATAAGATTGATCTGATAAATCTAAAATAATATTGACAAATGAATTTTAGGTTTCAGCCTTAGAATTAATAACCCACGATCTTCCTTAAGGATAGATAACCATTTAATATATTTCCTTACAGGATAGACATATACCTGTCGGGCGGGGGTAACCTTTATTAGAATTTAATCTTAATGAATCCAGGTAATTTGGTTGACATAGACATATGGTTCAATTGGGTTATACTGGGTATTTGCGTCTGACCATTGCGTCTGACCATCGACAGAGGCTTTCGCATAATTTTGTGTTCCAGGTTAGTAAACCGATATATTACACAAACATGAAATAACCACTTCATCTTTTAAAAGATATTGGAAGAAATCACAACCCTAGATAGTTTCTTAATATTGAATTTTCTTAAACCTACTTTCGAGCAATTTTATTTACTTATTATTTTTTTTAAATTTAGAATCATCACAATTTCAAATCAATCAACCTGTTAGATACTAGTAATCATTTGACCTCATAAAATTAATAGATTAGGTATTAAGTCCTCGTAGGATCAATACTTTTTATACTACTTGAACGATACGTGCGCTTGCGTTATACGCATGTGATTACGCCGGTCAGTGACAAAATAATATTATTAATCATATTAATAATATTTACATATGTGATTATATAATTGGACTATCCAATTAAATTTAATATGCTCCAGTATATCGAGCTAGCAAGGAGACCAAATAGACCTACGGTTCAGAGCTCCAATAATCCCAAAATATTAATTAAGTTATTAATTAAATATTCTGAATTATTAACTCCGGGTTATTCCACTAAAAACTCGAAGCTGCACTCTCGTTGTCGTAGAAGGATAAATTAAGCTGAACCATGTCGGTGTCCATCGATATAGTCATTATATACGGATTGTCCCTTCACAAGTATCTCGTAATCCGAGTTGGGTCATAATATCTCTTATACCTATATAATTATTTTTACCTTAAGTACCATTGATTCTCTAATGAACTGTTTATTCATGACCATTATGAATGTTAATCTTTCTATTCGTAATAGAAAGACTCGAGCACTCTAACCGTTCAAATACCGAATCAACCGTTAAGGAAAATACTCATCTATTTCTCGCAAGAATGAATGAACTTGATATCTATGTAAAACGTCCACATCTGCACACCAAACCATGTCCCCAAAATACATAGCTATTGGTCAGGATTGATACACCAACCTCACCTTTGTGAATCAAAGGACATAGTCTGCCATGCATGAGTTCGTAATACACTCAGGATTAAGATCAATCCATATATGACCATCTAGTAGATCGAAACCAATTTCCTTATTTAAAAGATATTATAAGACACTAATTTCTATCTGGTTCCAGTCCTGTATGACCACATCATACAAGGTGCCTCCATTCTCATGTCTCCACATGGACGATCCCGGATCAAGGTCGCCATACAATTATAGCATGGACCGTAACTTTAGATAAACCACAAACAAAGTACTCACTTTATTTGCTCTCTATGGACTATTTTAGATTACTAACTTCAGACTTAAATCTTCTTGTTTACGACACTCATACACTAAGTCTGAAGGCACATGAGTAATCTAGGGCAAAAAAAATAATTTACAATATGCGATATTAAACAAACACTTTGATAAATGAATAATGTATCATTTTATTTCATAAAATATAATTCTGTTTACATTACATGAAGCTCTAGGGAATATATCACAATAATCTCCCACTTGCACTTGGACAAATGAGATATGTCACGTAATCATAGACCATCTAGGTGACCTTCAAATATTTTAGCCGACAAGGTCTTTGTAAACGGATCAGCCAGGTTCTCTGTGGATGCAATCTTTGTGACAGAAACATCTCCTCCCTGCAATATCTCCCTGATGAGATGATATTTTCTCTCTATATGCTTTCCTCTCTTGTGGCTTATTGGTTCCTTTGAATTCGCCACTGCACCACTATTATCGCAATAAAGTGTGAGTGGTTTATTCATATCTGGAACGATTTCCAGATCTCCCAAGAACTTACAGAGCCAGACTGTTTCCTTAGCTGCTTTGCAAGCTGCTACATACTCGTAGTAGAGTCAGCAATACAAGATTACTTTATACTTCGCCATACAATGGCCCCACCACATATGGTAAACATTGATCCAGATGTTGATTTCCTAGAATCAACATCTATCTGAAAATCAGAGTCCGTATATCCCTTTAGGATCATATCCTCACTGTAATACACAATCATATAATTTCTCGTTCTCTTAAGATACTTGAGAATGTGTTTCACAACCACCAAATGATCCAATCTTGGGTTAGACGGAAACCTACTGACTACTCCCACTCCAAAACAGATATCCGGTCTCGTGCATAACATAGCATACATGAGACTACCAACTACTGAGGCATATGTGATATGTCTCATTTCCTCAACTCATTGAGGTGTCTTAGGGGACTGTTCATTCGATAAGTGAATTCCATGTCGAAAAGGCAAATTTCCTTTCTTGGGATTTTGAATCCCAAATCGCATAAGGATCTTATCGATATAGGATGCCTGAGACATAGCTAACAATCGTTTCTTGCGATCCCGAAGTATCTGAATCCCAAGAACATAACTGGCCTCTCCCAAATCTTTCATTTGGAATTGGTTAGCTAGCCAGGTTTTCACATCGATAATATTTTTACATCATTTCCAATGAGTAAAATATCATCGACGTATAAAACAAGAAAAACCATATTTCCGTCAATGACGCGCTTGTATACACAAGGCTCATCAATATTCTACTCAATATCATAAGACTTTATCGTGTTATCAAATATTATATTCCAAGATCGAGATGCTTGCTTGAGTCCATAAATGGACTTTTACAGCTTGCAAACCTTTTGCTTTTGACCTTGGGCTATGAACCCCTTGGTTGTACCATATAGATACACTCATCAAGATTTCCATTCAAGAATGCAGTCTTGACATTCATTTGCCAAATCTCACAGTCATAATATACAGAATTGGACAGAAGGGTGCAGATGGATTTGAGCATGGCTACTGGACAGAAAGTTTCCTCATAGTCAACTCTCTTTTTGTGGGTATAACCATTAGCCACTAGCCTAGCCTTGAAGGTCTATACCTTCCCATTTGCCCCTCTATTTCTCTTGTAGTTCCACTTACAACCTATGGGTTTTACCCCATCAGGTTGGTCTACAAGTTCTCAGACTGAGTTGGAGTACATAGACTTCATCTCACGGTTCATGGCTTTGAGCCATTCCTCTTTATCAGAATCATCTATTGCATTACGATAGGTCAATGAATCATCTACCCCATCATTGGAGGTGACAACTTGTGCCTCTCCAACTCCTAGATAGCGATCAAGTTATCGTATAACCCTCCCACTTCGTCTATGTGGTAGATCATTCCGAAAAACTTGCATCTGACTCTCAGATGTTGAAGGTGCTATGTTTTTGTCAACTGTTGTTGATGATGGTGTGTTGGTCGAACCGGTAAATAACTCCTCTAGTAACACCTTACTACGAGGTTTGAACTCTCTCATATAGTCCTCCTCTATAAACGTGGTGTTTGTCGATACAAATATTTTGTTATCTTCAGGGCTACAAAAGAATCCACCCCTAGTCTCCTTAGGATAGCCTACAAATAGGCACACCTGTGAACGTGGCTCCAACTTAGTAGTCTTATTCTTTAGTACATTTGCTGGATACCCCCATATGTGGAAATGTCATAAACTAGTTTTATGACCACTCTACAACTCTAAGGGAGTTATAGGAACAGACTTAGATGGATCTACATTAAGAATATACATTGTTGTTTGCAATGCATACCCCCAAAATGAACTAGGTAGTGAGCTATAACTAAACATAGTGTAGACATGGTACAAAGGTGTGCGATGCTATCCGGGCTCGCGGCCCGGTCGGGAGTACGGAATAGCCCACGGGGGATTAAATCGGAGAATAAAGGAGTCGCCACCCAGTGTGAACTGGGAAATGATTTAAGGCTGCACTCACCCCTCGCAAGGGAAGACCTCAAACCGTTGGGTTCGGAATGGTCCCTTACTTATGCCAATTGTAACGAAAGGATTTATGCAATATTATAACCAAGTCTTATGAAACACATGCAAGATAATTTAATCAACACCCAAGTTTGAACACCCATAAAAGTAAATAAAATAAAAAATGAGCGCATAATTCCATAAACATATCAAATAAAGAAATGCGAAAATATAAATAAATAATAACGGTAAAAAGCGTCAATAATAAAGTAAGATGATTATGTATGTAATGTAAAAGAAATGACCAAAGAAGAAAACATGCATGAAACATGAGGAAGAGAAGTCGATTCACTGCATGCACGTTCGTGTAGCGTTCGAAAACACGTTCGAACGGTAAATAGAATGCATGTGTTCGAGTAGTGTTTGGAAACACGTTCGAATGGTAAACAGAATGCATGCGTTCGAGTATCGTTTGGAAACACGTTCGAACGGTAAATAGAATGCATGCGTTCGTATAGCGTTCGGAAGCGCGTTCGATTGAAAATGAGACAGAATGCATGCGTTCGTGTAGCGTTTGAGAACGCGTTCGAACGAGATTACCAAAGTGGTATCTAAAATGACACAAACACACGCGTGAATGTTTCTCAAGCGGTACGTGGAGTTGTATCCCAAGTACAGACCGCACTACCTTCCATTCGGATTCGGCTACGAAATTTATGTTTAGGTTTCCATCCGATATACCGTGAGAGGCAACACTCAAGCATAAACACGGCATGAATTCGAAAATGAAAAGTGAAAAATAACGATAAAAAAAAATGAATAGCGAAATCAATAGAAGAAAGGCGCGACAAACTATGGTAAAAGTAGCCTTTAGGCATTTCCCTCGAATAGAGGACCTTTAACCCAACATGATTATCCCATGCGCACGAGAAAATAATACACGGATAAACAAAGTAATAACATACGGAAAGTAGATAACGGAATGATAAAAGAGATGCGACCAAGGCCGACATCTATATGGGACCTCATACGCCCGATTGAACGTATTTCGCATTCAATCAAGCATACTTCGTCCGATGCGGCAAAACATCGCGGTAAAGGTAGCCTTTAGGCATTTACCTCGAATGGAGGACCTTTAACCCAACATGATTAGTCCATGCGTACTAGATAACTATGCATGAATAAATAAAGCAATAATACGCAAAAAGTAAATAACATAATAATAAAATAGATGCGACCAAGACCGATATCTATATGGGACTTCGTATGCCCGACTGAACGTATTCCACATTCAATCAAACATACTTCGTCCGGCGCGGCAAAACATCGTGGTAAAGGCAACTTTTAGGCATTTCCCTTGAATGGATGACCTTTAACCCAACATGATTATCCCATGCGCACTAGATTAACAAATCATAAATAAATAAACCAATAACATGCGGAAAGTAAATAACGGAATAATAAAAGAGATGCGACCAATGCCAACATCTATATGGGACCTCGTATGCCCGATTGAACGTATTTTATATTCAACCAAGTATACTTCGTCTAGCACGGCAAAACGTCATGGTAAAGGTAGCCTTTAGGCATTTCCCTTGAATAGAGGACCTTTAATCCATCATGATTAGCCCATGCGCACTAGATAACTATACATGAATAAACAAAGCAATAATACACAAAAAGTAAATAACATAATAATGAAATAGATGCGACCAAGGCTGACATCTATATGAGACTTCATATGCCCGACTGAACGTATTCCACATTCAATCAAACATACTTCGTCCGGCGCGGCAAAACATCGTGGTAAAGGTAACTTTTAGGCATTTCCCTTGAATGGATGACCTTTAACCCAACATGATTATCCCATGCGCACTAGATTAACAAATCATAAATAAATAAACCAATAACATGCGGAAAGTAAATAACGGAATAATAAAAGAGATGCGACCAATGCCAACATCTATATGGGACCTCGTATGCCCGATTGAATGTATTTCATATTCAATCAAGTATACTTCGTCCGGCGCGGCAAAATTTATGGTAAAGGTAGCCTTTAGGCATTTCCCTCAAATGGAGGACCTTTAATCCAACATAGTTAGCCCATGCGCACTAGATTAGTAATGCATGAATAAACAAAGCAATGACACGCATAAAGTAAATAACGAAATAATAAAACATAAACAATGAATGAACATAAAATTAAATAACAAAATGAAACATGTGCTCGAAAGTTTCTCAAGCGGTACTTGGAGTTGTATCCCAAGTACAGACCGCACTACCGTTCATTCAGATTCGGCTATGGAATTTACGTCTGGGTTTCCATCCGATATACTGCAAGAGATATCACGCAATCATTAACCCAACATAAATGAAACTATACGTAAAACATAACGATGCATGCGGGTGATCTACAAGGAATAATTGAAAAGATAAATAGTAAAGGGGGCCCTCAGGTCTTACCTTTTAAGTTACTCATCGGAAGTGCGTTATGACGTCGCTGGAAGGGTTAATATTCCGTAACTTTTCTGTTTTTCTGATTCGGTTTCACTGCTGTTTTGCTTGCTATTTTCTCCATCTTCCGTCGCTGTTTTGGACTGTTTTTGCTGTTGTTTACTCCGTTGTTTTTACTGCTGTTTGGAGGTTATTTTTGGGACTGTTTTGGGGTATTCGGGGATAATTTTGTTCATTGTTTTGTTTGATTATGGGGAATGTTTTAGGGTATTTGGGGCTGCTGTGTTGGCTCGGTTTGGGATCAGTTTTAGTTCGATTATGAGGCTATTTTTGAGGTTATTTCTGTTACTTTTTTTGGGGTGTTACTCTCGGTTATTTTGGGGGCTTTATGGTGGTTGTTTGGCTTTGGGTTTGTTGATGAGTTACCGAGATTTGTTGATGAGCTGCGTGTGTCCTGGCTCCTTCTTTGTTTGTTCACGTGTTGGCTGGGGGTATTTGTTTTGTTTGTTTAATCGTGGCTGAGGGCTTATTTGGTGCTTTTTTGTCTCGGTCAGTGAGGGCTGCTAGGTTGTTGGTTCACGCTGTTTGGTGAAAGGGCGTCTGGTATTTGGCTTGTTTGTGTGGGTTTGTTGTGTCTGTTTGTGTGTTATTGTTTGATACTGGGTGTCCAAAAAGAGAGAAGTGAGACGTGTGAGGTTCTGGTTTGTGAAGGTGCCGCATGAGTGTGTGCTGTGATGAGTGGCTTTGTTGTTTTGGCCGTGTCTGAAATGCAGTGAAGAGAGAGGCCGTGTAGGAAGCTATGGTTTTTGGTGGTTGAGCTTGTGAGAGAGAAGAGAGGAAGACGAGTGCTTGGTGTTGAATCAGGGAGAGACGTGTGTGATGGTGGTTAGAGCGAGAGGAGACCGAGAGAGAGGAAAGATATGTGAGTCTTTTAGGGTTTTAGTTTTCTTTCTTTGTTGTGTGTGGGGCGTTTGTTGGCCGATTTTTTGCTTTGATGTGTGGGGCGTGAGAGGGAAGAAGCTAGGGTTTGGTTTTATGTTATGGCCGAGAGTGGCGAGAGAGATGATGGAGTCGAGAATGAGAGAGGTTGGAGAGGACGTGAGCTTGGTTTTTGGTGTCTTTTATAATAGTGTGCTAGGGTTTCTCATACATGGGATTTCAAAACAAGGAAACAAATCAAGCCATAAAGGGGATGCATTTAATTAGATTATTTAGAAAAGAAATTTGTGTAATTTTGGTGGGGGAATATTTTTAATTTGGAAGGTGATTTATTTAGACTATGAAGGGGATTTGATTGAAATTAGGAAGAGGATTTGATTGGATTTTAACAAGTGTTAAATGTGATTTGAATACTTGGATTGGGCTTAGTAGGCCTGGGCATGTGGCTTGAATTTTTGTGGGCTTGGGCGTGTGGCTTGGATCTTTGTGGGCTAGGGTGTGTGGCTTGGTCTGGGTTTTTGGGCCGAAGCTAGCATTTAAAATGGAGATCCATCGAGCGAACCCGAAACCAAACAAACGAATTAAATCTGAGGATGTACTTATTTTTGAATTTTCCCTTCCGACGTCTTTTTCCCGCAACTTCCGCAACTTATCGGGTAGTTCCTCCATACGAGGCTCATCATCGGGCTTCTATGCAAAAATGCAATGTCTACACATAGATCTTATCATGTCTAGTAGGGTTCAATTTCTCCTTTCTGCAACACTATTTTATTGTGGTGTTATAGGTGCTGTGAGTTGGGAACTATCCCATGCTCAACTAAGAATTCCTCGAAATCTCTGTCAAGGTATTCTCCTCCACTATCCGATCGTAGAATTTTGATCGTCTTACCTAATTAGTTCTCAACCTCAGCATGATACTCTTTGAACTTTTCAAAAGTATCTAACTTGTGCTGCATTAGGTAAACGTACCCATATCTTGAATAATCGTCAATAAAAGTGATGAAGTATTCATAACCACCTCGGGCTCTTATATTCATCGGTCCGTAAACGTCTGAATATATTAGCTCAAGTGGTTGATTGGCTCTTATACCTTTTCCGGTAAAAGGTCTCTTGGTCATCTTTCCTTCTAAAGATTATTCACAGACTGGTAAAGTTCCAAGATTTAACTAGTTTAAAGCTCCGTTCTTTATCAACCTATCTATCCAGTCAAGGCTAATATGACCAAGTCTAAGATGCCACAGATATGTGTCATCGTGAGAAATCTTTTGAAGTTTTGTTTTAGGTTTTTCAACCTTAAATATTTCAGTGTTGAGCAGTGACCTATGTGCTAACGGTCTTAACATATATAAGTTATTTTTTGAGTTTCCAGTACTTATGGTTAACCCATTTCTACCAGTAATAACCAAATTACTATTAAAAGAAACCAAAAAACTGTCATCCAAAAGTTTGGAAACGAAAATCAAATTCCTACGAAATCCAGGAATGAATAACACATTGTCCAAATTTAAATAACTATTATTCAAAAAATTTAAACTGGAAACTCCCACTGCTCTTGCTGAAACGAGATCCCCTGTCCCGACCCTTATGGTATAGTCACCTTCAGCAAGGTCCATTCATAAGTCAAGTAGCTGCAAAGAAGAACAAACATGGTTAGTGGCTTCAGAATCAACAATCCATGCGGATTTGTCATCCTCCATTAATAGAAATTCGATAACAAGTAAATAACATTTACCTGTAGCCTTCTTCTCTTTCACCTCAGCAATGTATTTAGAACAATTCCTTTTCTAATGCACGTCCTTGTCGCAGTGGAAACACTTTCCCTTGGGCTTAACAACCCTGGAGCCTTTCTTGTTTTTCTTCTTTATAGGCTTAGCCCTAGCCTTCCCAGTTAATTTCTTACTGTTCTTAGCAGATTTAGAAGATTCAGCAACATTGCCTCAGCACTGGGCTTACGAGGATCCACAAGCATTGAATCATAATGGGTGAGCTCATTAAGCAGCTGGGTCAAAGTAAAAGACAACTTATTTATAACATAGTTGCTTTTAAATTACATGATACTCTTTGAAAAAATTTCCATAATCATGGTCACCTGGCTCTGCTCGTCAATACAAGCTCCATGGGTTTCGACAGTATTGAGATAGGTCATCATCCTCAAGACGTGCTCTCAGACTGATGTCCCTTCCTTCATCCTAGTAGTCATCTCTGAGACCATGGCCTCATGACGCTGACCCTCCGAAGGCTTCCCCGAACATGCCCTGCAATGACTCCATCATCTGAGATGTTGTAACCATAGGTTAACGCTTTGCACTAAAAACCTCGGACATCCCTACTATCAAGTAGAAGCGGGCCTTCTCATTAGCCGCGACCCATTTTTATTAGGCATCACATAGAGCCTAGCCAGCATTTCTGGCTGGTTCAGGAGGACAACCCTCTGTCATGAAAAACTTTAGGTCTTCACAGACTATGATAGCGTTAATATTATTTTTCCACTTAACATTATTTTCTCCCGTTAATTTATCGTTAGAGAGAATGGAAATAATTAGAGAAACCATGGCTGAAAAATAAAATAAACATGTATTTAATATTCATTCATCGGATATTAAAATTATCAAATATTTTGGCATAAAATTAAACATGATGCACGAACCATGAATAACGAATTAGAAACCTAAGAGAATTATTATGCCAAAAAAATCTATCATCCCACAAATACGTGCCGCCGTAGGGTAGGTCATGTATTTGCATGATAGATCGAGATAGTCTCAATAACTCTTATTCTTGTATTAACCAACCACCGCTTGATTTGATTAAGGAATTTTGATTAATATTTAATCATTCCTTTGTGAGTGTGACCCGTCGTTTCGGAGCCATTGGACTTAACTAGTGAAGTAACGCCATAGGGTAGGTCAGTTCACACGATACATCTAGAGTCCCCATCCTCTCGGAATCCAAACTTGATATTGACCCAAAATGGACACCATCTGTAGAGGGACGAAAACAAATCCGTCTCGATGAGCCTTTTGAATCTCACGTTTTCGGACTAACAACGGAGATCGCGAGATATACTGTTGTATATCTCTCTTCCACTCACTATTTTAAAATAAAGGTTTCTATTTTAAAATATCTAATATTTTAAATTTACTAGTGTGAATAAATTTATGGCGGTTAAATCATAACTCTTATTTACACTAGTACACTATTAGTGACCTTACCAATTTTAACTTTTAAAATTTAACTCACTAATATCCATTAGTCTCTACTAATTATTTTACTCAATTAAACTAATTTGATTGACCTATTATATTTTAACTCTTAAAATATTAGAACACTAACAAGTTAAAATTTTTAAAATTCTAAATCGGTCAAAATTTTAATTAAACCATTTAATTAATCTAAGTGCGTTATAAAATTCATTTGTACGTGGAGTTGTATCCCGAGTGCAGACCACATTACCGTCCATTCGGAATCAGTTATGAAATTTACGTCCAGGTTTCCATCCTATATACCAATGGAATTCATGATGCACTTATTAAGCCCATTTCTATTTTTTAGAATTTCCAATTTTAAATTATAAAACCAATTAATCTAATTAATCATTTTTCATGCATACCATATTCTAATTTAACCATTTTAAATTTCATAAAAATCACATTTTATGTCTACAATATTTATGCATCCAAAACATGTTATGGCATGTGAAAATACAAAAGTAGACACCCTAAGCTATACGACCTGTTATTCAAACATTTCGAATTAAACATACATACAACATAAAAAATAACTTTGCATTGATTGGGCTCTTATTTATCATATACTAATCTATAGTACAGAAAATTCCGAAGGCATTCCTTGGTCTTCAAATCTTTGCTCCATGGTTGTGTTGGCTCCTTTTGCGACTTTGGTGCTCCAAATTATAAAAATTGAAATTTTACATATGAAAATTAAATTACAACATTTGTAAAGAATGGTCTTATGGCCTTACATCCCAAAACCAAAACCAACATAAAATAAGAACCGGAAAAATTTACGACCAATGTAAAAATCCATTCATCACATGAATCAACAATAACCATTCATCTAATGAATATAATTTTATGCTTACTCATTTAAACATGCAAATTATTATTTATAACTCATATAAAATAAATAAAAACAGTAACTTTAAATAAAAAAAGAGAAGGGTTAAGAATACTTTTCAACCTCGCTCTTGATGCCAATTGTACGAACCATTTTCCTATCGCAACGGAAGCACGTTAGACACCCGGGATAAGACTAGAAAAAATTTTATGCCCTTCTCTCCTTAAGGCCGAATGTGACCAGCTCTCCCAATGAAATTTTACTTCCATTTTTAACAAAATTTCAGCCCCTGAATAGCCCCCGAACATCAGTTAAAATTTGGACTGTTTTGGACCCAAGATGGGCTCAGCTCACTCCCTAAATCATCCCTTGTTTGCGTCAATTGCCTCTGAGTTTCATGTCTTATTTTTCAGATAGAATCTGCCCCAAAATAGTCATAAAACAACCTTATATGTTCCCCAAAAATTCTGGACTAAAAGGAAATCAAACCGAGCCCCGTAACACTTTTTAGGCGTGCTGCGGTGAACATAAAATTGCTCACTGTCGTGTGATCTGTTTTGAAGATGAAAAGAAGAATTTTGTTTGATACCAAATATCCTTCTGTGCTATATCTCGTCACCAACAGAAAGTAGGGTGGGTTACACTCACAATCCTATCTCTAAACTCTTTAAAAATCAAGTATCACACTAAGTATTATTTTGGTTTTTTTTTCTCAACACTTGAGAGAATTTTCTTAGAACAATGAGAATGTGGCTAGGGTTTGAATGAGAGGCTTAGGCAAAAAGAAAAATCTAATTTTTTTTTATACATAGGGTTTTTTATTTCCAAAATAAACAAACCCTTCCTTTTTCCCCAACTAGCAAAATTCAGCCATGCTAGGTATTCCACCAAAATTTTATAACAACAAATTTTTAATTACCATAATTAAAAAGATGTTACAAAATCAAAAGATTATCACCTTTTAAACAGGTGTAACTACCAAAATAATCAAAGGGTTTCCAAAATCCATATTAGGAAATTCCAAATTTATCATTTATTAAATTATATCAAATATAATTTAATGACATGTGATTAATTATCATATAATTATAAAAACTATATATTAAACTTAACATATAGTTTAAAGTGTGATAAAATAATATTATTAATCATAGTAATAATATTTACATATGTGACTATATAATTGGACTATCCAATTATATTTAATCTGCTACAATATATCAAGCTAGACAGGGACCAAATAGACCTACGGTTCCGAGCTCCAATAATCTCAGAATATTAATTTAGCTCTTAATTAAATATTCCAAATTATTAACTCCAGGTTATTCCACTAAAAATCCGAAGCTGCACTCTCATTGTCGCAGATAGATAAAATAAGTTGAACCATGTCAGTGTCCATCGATATAGTCATTACATACAAATTGTCCATTCACAAGTATCTAGTAATTAGAGTCAGGTCATAATGTCTGTTATACCCCTCTAATTATTTTTACTTTAAGTACCATTGATTCTCTAATGAACGATTTATTCATAACCATTATGAATGTTAATCTTTCTATTCGTAATAGAAAGACTCGAGGCTTTAACCGTTCAAGTACCGAATCAACCCTTAAGGAACATACTCCTCTACTTCTCGCAAGAAGAAGTGAACTCCATATCTATGTAAAACGTCCCCAGCTACATACTAAACCATGTCCCCAAAATACAAAACTATTGGTCGGGATTGCTACACCAACCACACCTTTGTAAATCAAATGACATAGCTTGCCATGCAGGAGTTCGTAATACACTCAAGATTAAGATCAATCCATATATGACCATCTAGTAGATCGAAATCAATTTCTTAATTTAACAGATATTATAAGAAACTCATTTCTATCTGGGTCCAGTCCTATATGATCACATCATACAAGGTGCCTGCATTCTCATGTCTCCATATGGACGATCCCAGATCAAGGTCGGCATACAATTATAGATTGGACCGCAACTATAGATAAACCACAAATAAAGTATTTTATATTACTAACTTCAGACTTAAATCCTCTTGTGTATGACACTCATACACTAAGTCTGAAGGCACATGAGTAATCTATGGCAAACAAGATAATTTACAATATGCGATATTAAACAAACACTTTGATAAATGAATAATGCATAATTTTATTTCATAAAATATAATTCTGTTATTACATGAAGCTCTAGAGCATATATCCCAACATTATTATGATTATGGGAAAAGCAACGATTCTCATTGGAAGTAGCCCCTGCCACTCACCATAGGGTGGTACAATGGCATGGAAGTGGCAGAGCAGAGCTGTCATAGGCCGCCAGAAGGTGCCATAGTCCAGTGCAATGACAGTAAAAATGAGTATTCTGATTGGCCAAATTGTGGGTAGTTGAGGAGAGTTGTTGCTACAATGATGACAATGACATGAGCTGACGTCATGAGCGGTGGAGTAGTGAATTTGGAAGCCCATATAAAAGGATTGAGGCCACAGATTCAAGGGACATCAATTTTGACATCTCACAATTTACAAAATGGAGAATTCATGAACTAGAGATAGAGATAGAAAATTGGTCAATAACCCGACAGCTTCAGTGATTTGTAACGGGCCCGTGTAAGGCCCGAGGAGATACAAATCCTTTGTAAAATCACTACACCACTTGTAGCTCGGGTCGATTTTGACCCCGAATAGGTAATAAAATTCACCCATTCCTCCCTTGGACGTAGGTTGGAGCCACTCTCCGTCGAACCATGTAAATTTTTATCTTTGTGATTATCTATCTTCTTTCTAAATTCATGTTGATTTCTTACTAATCAAATAAATTCACTGCTGATGGTGGTTTGTTCGAGGGACCGATTTCTTAAATTACACTTGGAACGAAAAATAACTGTCAACAGTTGGCGCCGTATGTGGCGAGAATACAAAAAGCAGCAAACACACTAAGGCAATGACAGTAGATGGAAGCCACAAAGCTGAGGAAGTATCGGTAAAAGAGTGGATGCAAGAATGACAAAGATCATCAGATTCAGATTATTTAGAGCAGTTGTATGACACCTGATAAAATGATGAGATGTTGAGGCATTATCAGACAAGAAGTTTGGAAAACAAACTACATAGTGCGGTTGGGTGGGATGACCTACGTGATAATTGTAACCTCAGGATGATCATACCACGTATAGTACGAGGGCCTATGTGGCATTTGACATCCTAATTTTAAGTGCATAACGTGGGGAAGGCTCCAAAACTTGTGTGACATTTGGAGTCTCGGGGTAACCATAACATGAGTGGCTAGAGGTCGATGTGGCGTTTGAAGCCTCGAGGTAACCATATCACGTATGGTTAGAGGGCCTTCATTACGATTGCAGCCTTGGGGTCTACATAGCATATGGATGGATCATGCCCCCATGGCGTTTGCCACCCTTTTTTGGGATCCATAGCCCTGGATTAACAGAGGTTCTCATGGCGATTGGGTTAGGAGGTACATAGCGTGTAAGGCCCCATGATCTCCGTGGCTAATTGTAGCTCGTAAGCATTAGAAGGCCCGGGGTCAAAATTTCTCCCATGAGGCCTTACTGTTTTATTAATGGCATAAGAATGTGAGCTTTCCATCGTGGTTTATTTTTTGTCCAGCAGTTTTTTGCAGATCATTCCCCTTTAGGATTTTAGGATGTGCGAGAGCATGTATGAGCTTCTTTAAACTGAGAGGCTCAATGAGGGTTGATTCCCTTATGGCTGGTATTGGCTTTGGGTTGGGTTACGTCCCGCGGAGGCCCTATTGCTGTGTGTGGATGCAAGGAGGGTCATTCCCTTATGGCCAAGTGACTTAGATGGCTTGGGGTCAGAATCTTCCCCCCAAGGCCTCTCTCTATCAGATTACTCGGGGTTATGTTAACTCTCACCGATGCCCTATTATTATGTTAATGGGCCGATGTGGGAATTTTCCCTCGTGGCTTGTTTTCCTGTTTTACAGGACTTTACATAACATTCCTCATGGAATTTCAGATTAAAATACATGGGGTCAGAGTTTCTCCCTCATGGCCCTGCTAAGAAGAGTATAGAAGATGAGGCCAATCTCACATTTTTGGCTAAGGGCCAACTAATGTTGACTGAGGTCGGCTCGAAGATGGGATGACCGCCTCAGGGCATCAAAATAGGATAAACAACATCATGACATCGTAGTAGTGGTCGGGGTAGAGAAAAAGTGATGGATATGGTAACCGAGCCATGAGCCACTTCAGGGCTAGGAACCCGAGGTTGATTTTTAGTAATGCTGTAAAACATAGATCTAATGGATTTGAGCACCAATATAAGGGGGAAATGTTTTCTTCAAAAATATTCCAAGTATTCGAAAGGTGCCACAAGATATCAGGATGAAGAAATACAAGGTACCCATGAAAATATCAGCCCGAAGACATCATATCGGTCTTCAGCTTCATGCACCACCATCTTTTTTAAAGTCGCGACATCAACTCACCAATTCGTTGATACCGAGAACTATGAGACATATGTTGATGGTGGTTTCTTACCCCGAAGAAGTTCAAATATCGAGGAAAGGAAGAATGAGTTTTGTACATGGCCAAAAGATGATGATCAAGGTCAAAGGCCTGGAGAGGCTAAAGCCAGACAGAGAGGCTCGAGCCTCTTGTACAAAAGAGTTTTCCCGAGGGCAGAACTTGCTGATGAAGCAAGTTGGGATACCGACCCGACCCAGAGAAGAAATGTTAGATTTATCAGTATTTGAGTGTTTTTGGAAGCCGATCCAAGGTGGTCATTGTTTGTAAACCCAACCTGGTTAGAGCAACCAGGAAGTTTGATAAAGAATTATTCACTTTAGTATGCCGACCCGATGAGCAGAGTTGGGACCACGAGTTTTATTTCTTAAAGGTATGTGATGTATGCCCTAGTAGAAAAGATGAGCTTCTGGAAGACTTATGATGATTATGGGAAAAACAACGGTTCTCATTTGAATTAGCCCCTGCTAGTCGCCATATGGCGATGCAGTGGCAGATCAGAGCCACCAGAGGCCGCCATAGGTCAGTGCAATGACAGTAAAAATGCAGTGCTCTGATTGGCCGAATTGTGGGTAGTTGAGGAGAGTTGTTGCTACAATGATGACAGTGACATGAGCTGACATCATTGGCGGCATAATAGTGAATTTGGAAGCCTATATAAAGGGATTGGGGCCACAGATTCAAGGGACATCAATTTTGACATCTCACAATTTGCAAAATGGAGAATTCAAGAACTAGAGATAGAGAGAGAAAATTGGTTAGTAACCCGACCGCTTGAGCGATTTGTAATAGCCAGTGTAAGACCCGAGGCGTTGTAAATCCTTTGTAAAATCACTGCACCACTTGTAGCTCGGGTCTGCTTTGCCCCGAGAAGGTAATAAAATTCACCACTTCCTCCCGTGGACGTAGGTTGAAGCTACTCTCCGCCGAACCACGTAAATCCTTATTTTTGTGATTATCTGTCTGCTTGCGAAGTTTGCTTTGGTTCCCTACTAACCAAACAAATTCACTGTTGAGGGAGATTTGTTTTAGGAGATAATTTCCCAAATTACCCTTAAAATGAAAAACAGCGGTCAACAATCATTTTATTAATTATTAATTGAGTATGTCAAAGGGCAATATAAGTATATCCTTCACGTTCCTATTATTGGTATCCTTTTCGTTCTCTTCGAGAAGTTATCTGCTAACTTGAATGGAGCTCAAATTGAAGTGCTATAGATGTGTATTTTCTTATTCTTTGAAATACCTTCTTTTATTTTCAGCCGAACCATTGCCGGCTTGTACCCCCTTGGCATAACTTGACTAGTAATGAATCTATTTTACACATCCAATTATCCGAATTTAAGTAATAATATGAGCTAAAAATTAATACAAAACTCTTATAAAAGTAAACAAAAAAAACCCACTTGATAGTCTCTTTTGGGGATTGCGACATGTAAAATGGTGTTACCATGTCTGGTCGATGGAAGATATGTGAGTTAATTTTCGCCAAGCAAGTAAAGGTATGGGAAAGAATGAATCTTACAGTAAAAGGAAATACTATTTTTGATCCATCTTTTGTAGAGACCCAAAAGGATGTACGTCATAAATTCTTTAATGATTGCATTATCGCCATTCAAATCAATTAGAGATGATCTTGAAGACAATAGACACATAAATAATTTTGACCCAAAATAACTTTAAAAAAATCCGACCCAAAATAAGTTAAAAATATCTTCTCAAAAATTCTATAAGACCTAAATTTTTCAAAAAAAGAAAAAAGAAATCTATTTTTTTAAATGTATAATTGACTTATATTGTTTTTCATTTATAAATAATAGTTTATTTTAGAAATCCACCTATAATTAAAGGCAGCCTTGATAGCAACCAAGTGCAATGGGGAGTAAACATTGCTATCGAATTGCAATGTGAGGTTCGAATCAAACTGTAGAAGTATTTTGTTATTGCCATTGCTAGAGGCATTATGCAATGGAGAATTTATAATCGATTTTACTTGTGAAGTCCAGTGAATGAAGTTTTAAAATCCTCACCCTCAATTCCCTCAATGCAACCCACATGTTATTTTGAAATTATCCCAACAAAATAATTAGTCATGGGATGTGAAAATGCCTATAATTAGTACCTGTATGTCCTTTGGTCGACATCTTCTTCAATTCTACTTATTAAAATTTCCATATAATCAATTCGGCCAACAATGTCCAAAATGAAATAAATTATATAAATCAGCACCATAAGTTCCCAAACAAATTAATTAAAGATTCCAATAGCTGGAATCTACTCTAATAATAATAATAAAGAAAGTAAACAAATAACAAATAAATAACTACATAGATAGCTAGATTATGGTCACAATAATAAGAGCCATAAACACCGAATAAGGTGTCACTGAGACAAGTGCTGCTGAGCTTGGAAGCAGGCCTGGCGCCAAATATGATTCAGGCGGGACTGCTCTGGCCGGCGGCGACTTCGACACTATCGGATGCAAACCCATTGCAATCGCTGGCCATTTTTGTAGTGATCAGTGAAATCGCCTACAAGTACACACAACAAACAATTCTCTATACCCAAGAAGTGAAGGGGGTGAATTGAGTAACAATCAATATAGTGATTTTTTTTTTTTTTTGCCAATTTTACTAGGGGTGAGCACTATCTTATTCGGATCGAATCAGACCAAATCCGAATCCGATTCGATAAAGTGGATTTGTTTGGTTCAATCGAATTTAGAGTCCTTATCGAATTAGATCGGATTTGATCCGATAACTATCGAATCGAATATGAATTTTTCCGTCCAATTTGAAATCTAAACAAATCGGATAAATTCGATTTGATAACAAATTCGAATCCGATAGAGCATCCAATTTTATAATGAATTCGGTAGTGGATTCGATTTGATAACGAATCGAATTCGATAAAATTGATTTGAATTTTAAGTCATCTGATCTGATAAAATTGATTTGAATTTATAAATTTTCAAATCAATTTTATCGAATCGGATCTGTTATCGAATCAGATCTATTATCAAATCGAATCTACTACCAGATTCATTATCAAATCTGATTCTCTATCGGATTTGAATCCGTTATCAAACCAGATTCTCTATCGGTTTCAGATTCGTTATCAATATCAAATCGGATAAAATCCGATTCGATTCGATAGTTATCAAATTTATCTGATCCGATCCGAAATTCGATGAAAAACAAACATGATCTGATCAGATTCAGGAGACAGATCTGATCTGATGCACTTGCCTAGAATTTACGCTACTAAGCTAGTAGCTTTACCAATTAAGCTTAGTGATCAATTTCCCAAATTAATATATTTAACAATTAATACCCAAAAATAAGTTTCTAAAGAATATGCATATTTAAGATACAAACTTACAATAAATAAAGAAGTTTAGGGTTAGAAAAAATTAACACCGTATTTATAGTGGTTCGACCAACTTTTTACCTACGCCCACTCCCCCTAGCTATGTTTAAAGATTTACACTAAGTTGAATCCAAAACTTACACCGATTTTTTCATGGCTCACTCGCAACCAAGAGTTTTGTCCAATAGGTTCACTCTAAACCTTTACACAAGAGTTTTTCAATGGCTAACTCTTAAACCTTTAAAATGAATTTTTACTATAGTCTCACTTAAAACCTTTATACAAATTGCCCTTTTGAGTATACCCACTTAACAAGGGACTTTCCAATCACAAGTGTTTAAGACATGAAAATTAAAGTACAATTTGGGCACTCACAAAGATAAGAAGATTAATGTGTGAGTTGTTAATCCAAGAAATCTAAGCTCACTACAAATGATATGAAGATATAGTGTGTGAACTTGAGTATGAGAGTGTATGATGATGAAGGTTTTGGAAAACTCTTTATTTTTACCTTAGAGAAAATTATATGAAAGTTGAAAGAGTTGGCAAAAATGAAATTGGGGCTCAATTTATAGAGAACGTGAAAGACAACCATTGCTCTCTATCTGAGACTGGTATGCCAGTATTAGAGGCCGGTATGTCGGTCTGCCAACGCATAACTACTATATTACAATTGAAGATTAAAGCACAATAGCGAATTACTGACAGGTATGTCGGTGTGCTCACTGGTATGGGGACTGGTTTGGACCGTCCCGGTTCCAGTGGTTGTGCAAACTCCAGCTGATCGATATGAGAGACCGGTATGGAGCAGTCCGATTACAAAATGCGTGCAAATTTGCCCAAGGAAGAGTAGGGTCACCATTATGCCGGTTTGGGAGATCGGTATACCGGTCCCAATATAGAAAATGCATGATTCGAAAGTTGAAATCATTTTACACATGACCATAATGCATCTAAATAAATGTGCATATGTGTCTTATGAGCTTAGAGACTTAAATTATCAACTCACTTTACAAAGAGAGCCCTCAGCTAAGACCGTATAAGATTTTCTTCAATAAGCGCCAGTCTTCACATTCATTGCTCTTCATCACCAATTGCTTCGACATCTTTTTGAAATGTCTGCTAATGCGCGTCAAAGTCTTCTAGTGTGTTGCATCATCAAAATCCATCTTGCGAATATGTCGCTAACAATCTCCCCATTTCTTATGATGACAACCTTTAAAACTTGTGAGGGTTTAAGAGTCCAAATTTGTTGACGATTCTTTACAACTAATCAGAACACCATTTATGATATATGCGATCCACCCTAGGTGATCGGCTTTGGCCAAAATCTTAAGAATCATGACTTACTCACATGGATACCTAAACCCCTTATGGTTACCATACGGGCTGACGGATGTTATCTTGATACACACTTGATTAACGAGTGCATTAGTCCACACCCAACGAACATCTAGTGGTCGGACCATGGAATGTCTTTGACATATATGGTATCAAAGTATGGAGGATCACACACAAAAATAATGCTATCCTAAAGTCAAAGGATCACATATGCTACTCGACTCGAGGAGATTCCTATTGACGGTGGTGTGTACTTCCAACTAATAGAATCACCTGTGAGTCATTCAGTATTCGCTCCAATGAATACCCACATGTCTATACGTGCTTCCCTTGCTCATGGTACATCGGGTTAAACCATTGGAACTCCAATTCCAATATACGACATGTGCTAGTCTTCTAGGTTAAAAGAATTCGACCTTATTCAAAAACCAACGACTAGGAATATTTTGCTTTAAGAATAGTTTATAGTAGTAATACTATCCCAATGTCAGACAACCCATTGTCCAGTGTTACTACATGATTATTCTAAGGTCGATGTCATTCTTAGCATATTCATATATCAATCTAATATGCATAATGACATTACCATTAACAAGGTTGAAATGAAAATGTATTTATTTTATTAATGTACAATACATTATTCATATTGGCGCTCCAAGCACCAACTCCAACAAACTCTCACTTGCTTAGTACTCATCCAGATGGTACTAAAGTCCCATCTCCTCCACATGTTTATCAAATAACTTAGGAGGTAAAGCCTTAGTAAGCGGGTCTGTTATGTTGTCTTGTCCTTAAACCTTCAAGACCACTATGTCTTTTCGTTCAATGACTTCTCTAATCACACGATATTTCCTTTCCACGTGTTTAGACTTGGAATGTGCTCTCGGATCCTTAGCCTATGCAATGTCTCCACTATTATCACAGTACAATGGGATATGATACTCAATAATCGACACAATGCCAAGTTTTGTGACAAAATTTCTAATCAAAATAGCTTCTTTAGTAGCTTCCGAAGCCGCTATAAATTCTGCCTCAATGGTGGAATCAACTATTGAGCCTTACTTAGAACATCGCCAACTAATTGCATCGCCATTAAGGGTAAATATGTATCCGGATGTAGAATTTCTATCATCCAGATCTCCCTGTAAGTCGAAGTCATTATAACTCTTAACTTGTAGCTCATATCTTCATATATCATAAACTTATCCTTCGTACCCTTAAGATATTTTAGGATATATTTCACGGCTGTCCAATGATCATTACCCATATCAGATTGATATCGGCTAGTAATACTAACGCCAAAACTGATATCAGGTCTTGTACATATCATAACATACATAATGCTTACAATACAAGAAACATATGGCAAGTTAAACATTCTAACTCTTTCTTCCTTAGTCTGAGGTGCCATTTTCTTTGAAAGATGTATGTTGTATAGGAAAGGTACATTTACTGCCTTGCAGTTGGTCAAACTGTACCTTTCTAATATTTTATCTATGTACGTGGATTGCGACAATCCTATAAACTTCCTAACTCTATCTCGGTGGAGCCTTATACCTAGTATATAGGAAGCTTCACCAATGTCTTTCATGGAGAAGTTCTTGCAAAGGTAGGCTTTCACCAATACCTCTTAACTTGTAGCTTATATTCTTCATATATCATAAAATTATCCTTCGTACCCTTAAGATATTTTAGGATATATTTCACGACTGTCCAATGATCATTACCCATATCAGATTGATATCGGCTAGTAACACTAACGCCAAAACTGATATCAGGTCTTGTACATATCATAACATACATAATGCTTACAATACAAGAAACATATGGCAAGTTAAACATTCTAACTCTTTCTTCCTTAGTCTGAGGTGCCATTTTCTTTGAAAGATGTATGTTGTATAGGAAAGGTACATTTACTGCCTTGCAGTTGGTCAAACTGTACCTTTCTAATATTTTATCTATGTACGTGGATTGCGAAAATCCTATAAACTTCCTAACTCTATCTCGGTGGAGCCTTATACCTAGTATATAGGAAGCTTCACCAATGTCTTTCATGGAGAATTTCTTGCAAATGTAGGCTTTCACAATTTGCATCAATCCTATATCATTCCCAATGATAATGATATTGTATACATATAAAACAAGAAATACTATCATGCTCCCACTAACTTTTTTATATACACATGATTCTTCCCCGTTCATTATGAATCCAGATAATTTAATTATCTCATCAAAATGATGATTCCAGCTTCGGGATGCCCGTTTAAGTCCATAAATAGACTTCTTAAACTTACAAACCAAGTTTGAAGTCTCACTGTATACAAAACCCTCTAGTTGTTCCATATAGATATCCTCATCGAGGAATCCATTTAGGAAAGCGGTTTTCACATCCATCTATCATATCTCATATATGCAACAATGGCTAAAAGAATTCTAATGAATTTTAGCATGGCTACTCGTGAAAACATTTCCTCATAGTTAATTCTAGGACATTGAGTGTAACCTTTCGCTACGAGTCGATCCTTAAAGGTTTCCACTTTTCCATCGGGCCCTCGATTCCTTTTATAAACCCATTTACAACCAATAGGTTTGACTCCTTCAAGAAGTTCAACCAAATCCCAAACTTGATTGTCATATATAAAATCTATTTCAGATTTCATGGATTCCTGTCATTTTCCCGAATTGATATCCAATATCACATGTTTATACGTAAACAGATTCGTTTCCTCCAAAATGAGAACATTAAGACTCGTGTTAGATGTTAAACACAGTCTCTCTGGAGGCCTTGATATTCTATTCGAACGTAGAACCTGTGTTGTAGATCCTTCACTGATGAGCATAAAATATATCACTATTTACCGCCATTTTGACCTAATATTTTGTATGGTTTCTCGGGTTTTATGAATGTTTTGATGTGTTTTTATTTTTTTACAGATAAAATAAAATCAGGATTCAATAGAATCAATCAGGACAAAATATGGAACAAGTAAGGGCAAAAACTGGACTTTACATTTGGTTTTTAGAGCTTGGAAACTTGAAATGGCGTTCTAATGAAGTACAATTTCAGAAATTTCAACTTTGCGTAATTTTCGTATTTTGGCAATAACTTTCTACTCCGATATCAGATTGAGGTGATTCAAGTTGCAGATTAACGAAGACTCAAAGATCTACAACTTTGACGTTTATAATAATTTCGAATTCTGAAGTTTTCAATATATGTAGGTATGTTATGTGTAATTATAAAAGTCATTTTCAAAACAAACAAAAAAATCAAGTAAAAAAAATTAAAATTGTCAAACTTCCAGCAAACATGCTTGCATGTTTGCTGGAGGATTTGGTGCCAAGTTTTTTTCCATGTTTGGTGCCATGTATGGAGGAGAAATTTGTGGAGAAAATGGTGGAGGTAAAATTTTGCCTATTAATACCAAGCCATTTCATTTGTAAATTTCATACTTTCCCTGGTTTCTTAATAAAGAATTAAGGATTGTATCTTGTGTGTTTTATTTAGTAGTTTTGTAATGTATTTTTATTTTTTTTTTTAGTAATAATAGTTTGTTTGTTTTTACTTTTTTTTTATGTTTAGTAGTTAATTTCTGCTGGGAGAAGGGTGAAACCTTTAATATGATAAGGTAGATTAATCTCACTTAATTTATAATATGGAAATTTTAAATTAATAATATGGATTAATGTTGATACCGCCTTAATGGCTGGTTTTATTTATTTGACATAATGTGACACCGCCTATATGGTCGGTCTTTAGGTGACAGATGATTATCGCCTATTTGGCTGGTTTATGGACAAATAATAACACCGCCTTTATTGCTGGTTTGACTTAAATGGGTAACACTGATAATTTGTATATTATAATAAAGTGAGATTTCTACATTTGAAATATTAAAGGTGGATCCCATAACCCCATCATTTTATTTTTATTCTAGAGAAATGATGAAGCACAATATTCACGAGTTTTATAATTGATTTAATTATTTTATGTGTAATGCTTTGGTCTGTTTATTGAATCTTAAGCTTAATGTTTCTTGTTAACTGGCCATTAATAAGATTGATGTGGTAAACTTAATATGAACTTGGAAAAGGGATTTTAGGTTTCAGCCTTAGATTTAATAGCTCACGATCTCACCTTGGGGCATGAGACTCTTAGGTAGATTTCCTTCCAAGATAGACATATACCTGTCGGGCGGGGGTAGCCACAATTGGAACTTGAACCTAATAAATTCAGATAACTTGGTTAACATAGACATATGATTAATTGGGTTATTCTAGGTGTTTGCATCTGACCATCGGAAGAGGCTTTTGCATATCTTCTTGTTCCATGTTAACAAACTAAGTTATTACAAATGTATAAGAGAATTAATTAATCATTAGAATAATATTGTGTGGAATCACAACCCTAGGTATTTGTGTCTTTTGATTATTTTCCTTAATATTTTCTTTTGAGTATTTATTTATTTATTTAGAAAATCCACATTCAACCAACCAATCAGCAATCATTCCCTTCTCCCTTTAATTTGATACTTGTAAATAAATAATATCAATAATTAATCACAATAATAGAAATTAAGTCATTGTGTGATCGATATTTTTATACTACTTGAGCGATACGTGCGCTTGCGTTACGTGTGTGATTTCACTGATCAAGTTTTTGGCGCCGTTACCGGTGACCCTCTTGTTCCTCTGCTGGTGTTGCTAGTATTATGAAGGCGCTGCTTCCGTTGTAGACTGCGTCGGAAGATCATAAATGAATTCCCGGAGTGGCCAGGCAAGTTTGAGGTGGGCAAGTGAGCTCTCCCGGCCAGTCTCCTAGGGTCTAAGACAGGGAGCGCAGCGGGTAGGAAAGAGCGGAGCGAAGCGCAGCGGGAGCCATTAATTCAAGGATCATATCCTTTAAAGCGAAGTAAACCCTTTTGAACAGTCTAATCGGATAGTCGAAATTTCTCCCGTAACCTCGATCGCATCTTGTCCCATGTACTTCCATTTGTCCCATCACAATTTTTCTTGCGTTATTAATATTGAAGCTATCTATTTTACTTGTTTCTAATTTTCTTTATTTTTATTTGTAATTTCTATTTCTTTCTTTTATTTTCAAGTGGTTGAAAATAGAATATCATTGGGCGATGAAATAATTACGAGCTTTACGAGGTGAAGATACACCCCAAATCAGGGAGCAACAGTCCGATTTTCCGAGGCTTGTTGTGCAGCCCAAACAACTATTCATGGATGTCAGAGAGAAATAACACAACATTTTCTCAACCATTTCTGAGATGTGAGATATGCAATGGTAACCACCCTAACAATCATTGCGAGTACAACTACAATTCAGGGTGGCAAAACTATCAAAGACCTTCATATAATGAACCAATATATTTCACTGAACCACATTTTCCATCTTATCCGCCATCAATTTACGATCTTCAAGAACCAGAACCATCAGTGGGAAGACAGTTGATAAACAGGCTCGAGAAATGGGAAGTTAAACATGATGCAATATTTCTGGATCAAATCAAAACCTTACGGAGGATGGTAAATGAATTGCGACAAATAATCAACAACCAGAACTACATACCTCACGGAACAAATTCAAATAACACTGACGAAGCCTTCAAGTACCAAACATTTCATGATGACACCTTAATAGAGGAAGAGGCTGAACAATATCAAGAATCAGAGGTATCAGTTCAAGAGCACAAACCAGCAGAATCTTAATTTTATCTTTATTATTCATCGGACTCTGATGAGGAACAAGAAGCAGAGCTGTTTGTACCAATTAACCAACAAGTGAGGATGAAACTTTGCATCCTCAAAATGAAGATCTTGGAGAATGCATTGCGCAGATGTTTGAAGAAGATCTACCCGAGCAGTTCATACCAACCACAGAGCATAAAGACATACAATCAGACATATATTTACATCCTCAAGTTGATACTTATGGAGCATGTATTTCACAGATGACAGATAAAGAGCTGAATAATGAAATTCTGAAATACATCTGTGAAGAAAATGTGGAGTAAGATGAAGAGCAAATGGACGAGCAAATGTCTGACCATATTGAAGATCTCATGCATTCAGGAGAAGCATCCCTGTATTGGGGAGTACAAATCAAAGACATAGCCCAAAAGCTTGACAGAATGGAACTCCTATTCAAAGTCAAGCATCATATGAGGCCTCCTGATTTTCTTTCTTTCTTTTCAGGAACCATTGGAGCGACAAAGTTTAAGAAGGTGGCACAAGCACTGAATGAGACAAAATTCTTTATGCCACTTTACCGTTGGAAGAGACCCTTCAAAAGCAACGCTTATGGGATGGTCTTTAATAAGACATCCAAAACCACACTGAAACCTCCTTGACAGATGGACTTCAGTCACGTCTGGCTAAAGACGATAAATTTAGCGCTAGCAGGGAGGGAAAAACATATACGGAGCACTTAAGGCAAAGCAAACCAGTGAAAACGGGGTTATCACGGAATAAAGTTTGACAAAATCACGAAGTGAAAAAGTCAATTCAGTAGAGACGGCGGAGTAAGAAGTCAACTCTTGATACGCGTCCTAGTGAATATATTCGTCAAATGACTCGATTTTACCAAAAAAGAAGAAGTTAAATGGCCCCTAAAAGAAATCACGATAACACTGTTCATTTATCATTCTTTTGTTTTGTAACGCATTGGGGACAATGCTAGGTTTAGGTTTGGGGGTGAGGTTTTTTATGTTTATTTGTTTTCTCCTCATTTTTTTCATTCCTCATGTTTTTATTCTCTGCATGTCGTGTGTTTTGAATGTTTTGATTTTTGCATAAAAAATATATTTATATAGAGAGTCTAAGGATGAGATTGTTTGTCTTAGTAAAACGTTTTAGGAAAAGATAAATGCTAATTTCACTTTTATCCTATACTTTCAACCTAATATCTAGGTCAGACTCATATGCACTTAAGAAAATAGTTCTGTAGTAGTTAGATAATAAGGAATTGACAAATTGACTAGTTAAAATAATCGGTGGTTGATGAATGACCGTTTGCCTGAATATATGTTTCTGTCTGCAGCTATTTTTGATGTGAGGAATGATGATAAAAAAATAGTGTATATTAATAAATAACATCTGAGATCCGAGTAATTAAGTCCGTAGGGGTGTCTTAACACCTAGTACCCTAAAGCCAACTGGTTTGGGAGTCACTGGCCTAAAGCTCGCTACATGGATTAAAGATGTTATATATATATATATATATATATATAAAAGACATCCGAGATCCGAGTAATTAAGTCCGTATGGGTGTCTTAACACCTAGTGCCCTAAAGCCAACTGGTTTGGGAGTCACTGGCCTAAAGCTCGTTACATGGATTAAAGATGTTAAAAAAAATCATATACACTTTGCGCATATTGTAGTAGACAGAATAATTTTAGATAGTCAGGTTGGTTGGACCCATTAACTACTGAGAATTGAGACAAACTCACCTAGTTAATAATTTAGAATCAAAGTTGTTTGCAGAGCTATTCACACACACACTCAGAGTCTGATTTAGATACTCTGTTCAAAGGAAAGGATTTTAGTTGTAGTTTGCATTTTGAAAGTTCTTTTAACTTTGTTGCTAGACATTCTCTGAGGACATTGTATATATAGCTATTATTTTATTTTATTTATTTATTTATTTCCTTATGTCTTTTTTATTTTTTGTGCATTTGATTGACATTTGTGGGTATCGTCACTAAAGCCCTCGTGAGACTACAACTCGTCCACTAGGGACACCTAGGGGTTTAAGGCTTGTTGCATACGCTAAATGCAACCGTGATCCCTACGAAAGTGGCTTAGTTTAATTTTATTTTTAAAGTTGTTTATTTTATTTTATTTTATTATTTTGCTCGAGGACTAGCAAAATGTTAGGTTTGGGGGTGTGATGAGCAGAAAATATATCACTATTTACCGCCCTTTTGACCTAAAATTTTGTATGGTTTCTCGGGTTTTATGAATGTTTTGATGTGTTTTTATTTATTTTACAGATAAAATAAAATCGGGACTCAATGGAATCAATCAGGATAAAATATGGAAAGAATAAGGGCAAAAGCTAGACTTTACATTTGGATTTTAGAGCTTGGAAACTTGAAATTGCGTTTTAACGAAGTATAATTTCAGAAATTTTAACTTTGCGTAAGTTTCGTATTTTGGCCATAACGTTCTACTCCGATATTGGATTGAGGTGATTCAAGTTTCCGATTAAAGAAGACCCAAAGATCTACAACTTTTACGTTCATAATAATTTCTAATTCGGAAGTTTTCATGAACAAAATTGATAAAATATCCGTAAGAGTGTTATGTGTAATTATTAAAGTCATTTTCAAAAAAAAAAAAGTAAAAAAATGAAAATTGTCAAACTTCCTCCAAACATGCTTGCATGTTTGGTGGAGGATTTGGTGCCATGTTTTGTGCCATGTTTGGTGCCATATTTTTTGGAGAAATTTGTGGTGAAATTAGTGGAGAAATTGGTGGAGGTAAAATTTTGCCTATAAATACCAAGCCATTTCATTGTAAATTTCATACCTTCCTTGGTTTCTTAATAAAGAATTAAGGATGGTATCTTGTGTGTTTTATTTAGTAGTTTTGTAATGTATTTTTATTTTTATTTTTAGTAATAATAGTTTGTTTGTTTTTACTTTCTTTTATGTTTAGTAGTTAATTTCCGCTGGGGGAAAGATGAAACCTTTAATATGATAAGTGTTGGACAGTTATGACCCATAGCGTCACTATTTGTACAGATCATGGTGTTTATGTACAAATTAACTATGTGACAAATGAGATTTCTCTCTTATCATTTGTGATTCGATCACCAAGATGTATAAATGATAGGAGGTCCTTATGATTAGTTCCTAGATTGAGATGATATGAGACAGTATCAATCCACGAAGGATAAATCATTAAACATCCTTAGTCAGAGTATTATCGAGATTGGACATCGATAATACGTAAAAGACTAGTATTACACTTGTGCGCGTTGTGAGGGCATAACGACATAGTTCTCATATATTTGGGTATAGGATACTCATGCAAGTGTAGTAGGAGGTTGTGTTTTACCGATGGTACGGGAAACAGCTTCGCTCTGGATAGACCCCTCGGAATTCCATTGGTAGTATGACTATGTGTCTATGGAAGTCCGAAATCAGGGTAGGTGTATTTGGTCTTAACCTGAGACTTGCATCGCTAATACTTGCGACAATCAATATACTTTGGTTTTGGTCATCCAGGGCTTTAACCGGTTCTGTGTACGCCTCTGCTGGGTATATTGAGAATCGTAGTGTGTTGGGTGTGATGTCAAGACGGAAGTATCACTCCAGTCATAGTGGAGATGATGGTCACGTAGGATACGTGACTGGTTCTCTTATATGCTGCAGCTATCTGGATATTATGACTAGGTCATGTATATCTGATTATAGAGACTAGTCACCAGAGATCCGATATGTGCTTCGTACGAGGCAGACACAATTCCAGCCCCAGGCCTAGCACGTGACATCCGATACTGGATTGAAATACGCTATACTACGTATACTACGCATGATATAGATCGCTTATTCCTGTAAGGTTATTTCAGGAGAATTGGGTAGGCATGGCGCTTTGCTAGAAGCCAACCTTGTCTTGTAAATCGGTAAAAACGTAGTACTAGGTACTTACGTGTTTGGATAGTCCGACGACCAGATTTACTGCCAATATATCCGGGGATCTCATGGGTCGCTTCCCGAAAATTCACCGATGACGTATGACTCGCACTATATTAATCTGGGATTAATTAGATTAGAGAGAAAATTAATCTGGGATTAATTACAGAGGTATTTTATCTGGGATAAAATGTCATTTAAAGAGAGAGAATGATTAATTTGGAATTAATATCGATAAAATAATATATTTGATATATATACGAAATTGGATTTCGACACGGAATTAAAATTAGATTTTAATTCAGGCGAACGAGTTATTTAGAATTAATCGTTAGCGATGTGAATAGTGATTTCGCTAGGCATAATCATTTAATTACGTCGCAAGGGAAAATTCGTTAATTTGGAATTAGCGAACCCGAGCCCGAGAGTGTTTACGAGCGCATTCGCATTTCAAATTCGAGTGCGGCATGCAAGTCACATCAAGCGTCAAATCGCTAGTCGCATCAAGCGTCAAATCATTAGTCACTTTGAGTGATGTGACAACTTGTCACATTGATTGATTGAGTGATGTGAATAGTTGATGTGGGTTGTTGGAAGCAATTAATTGCCAAATTTTGGCTCTAAAAACTTGTTGACTTTTTTGAAGTGGTATATGGTATATGTTTAATTATTTTTGGAATACAATTAATCTAATACACATTTCCATCTCTCTCTTTTTTCCCTCCTCTCTCTCTCACGGTCTTGGACCGATTTCTTCTTCTTCTGATTTCTGTTTTACAGACAGAGAACCAAAGAGAAGCAGGGAAATTTGTGGCAAATTTCTTGAGTGCTAGCACACATATGAGCCATACAAAGGTGATAGGGAACTCACTTCATGAGCTTGTAATCACCATCAACCAAAGCTTGGAGCTTGGAGCAACAATGGAGATCACCAAAGCCGAATTTTGAGGACTGAAAATCTGCCACTGCCGAGCTTCTCAAAGGGTAGAAAAAGAATTTTTGTTGTCCACCGCATCGCTCAACCGCTCGATGTAAGTATTCCACAACTTCGTTGATTGTATTCACATGTGTTTTATATGCTTATTATTCGATCCTCGGGACCGTAGAACTCCAACAATGATATCAGGGCGAGTAAAAGCATGAAACTTTAACTTAGGGCTTAAAATTGGGTAAATTGATTTTGAGCATGATTTGGTTAAATTGTTTGATTGAATATGTTTAAATGATGTTTAATTGAAGATTAATTGGATCAATTTCAAGAAAAATGGTTTGGAACAATTTTCCCTAATGGTGAGGCTTTGCCGAATTCACTAATGCCCTAAATGTCTTGGAATTTTGTTTCGTTGATCATTGGATAACTTGAAACGATTGGGAATGTTGATTTAATGTCGATTGTGGATTTAATTGGATTGAAACCGAATCGGACACAAATAACCCCAAATTGCCGAGAGCATTATAGCATGATATGGGTTTGATTTTTTGATAAAATGTGTTGGACATGTTTTGTTGTTAATGAGCATGATTAATTAGACAAATTTGTGTTTTGGAAATATTGATTTGGGTAATTAATTATGTAATGCACTTTAGGTTAATTAAATTGTGAAATTGGATTTTTGGTGATTTAATTAATTGGGCCTATTTTGGAAATTGGGCTTGTAATGTTGTAAATGGGCTTATTGGGCTTGGTTGTACCAAGTTAGGTTTATGCTAAATTGGTTGGATCCAATTGGGCCCAAAACCGTTTCCATAAAGTCCAAATGCGACTAATGTACCTTAATTATTTTAATTGGGCCTAATGGGCCTAAATTGATTTCTAGGCTTATGGGGTTACTCCTTGATTGGGCTTTGGTTATTGGGTTTGACCCAAGTTGACCAAAAGTCAACGCCTTAAAGAAATTAATTAAAAGCCCATTGGACTTTAATTAAATTAACGTTGGACGTTAATCGGTCTTTGAGACCCGTAACTATTAAATTTGGAATTTAAGTCGTAAAGGTTTGTTAATAAAGTGTGATATTTAATTTGGAATTAAATAGCGAATTAGTATTAAATGCAAATTGAATTGGATTTAATTTTGTAGTTTAATTTAATTCAAGAATTCGTACTTTGAGTACTTATTCGCAAAACGAGTTTGACTCGCGCAAAATCAAATCATTGTTTGAACATTGGATGCTCACTATTATCAGATTAATTAATTTGATTAGATTGATTGATAACATGTTTGTGTGAATACATGGTTACGATGCATGAATAATGTACATCAGATGGATATTAGATGGGTGGGGCAATTTTGGAAATTGTTGTAATAAATTTTGAATTTATTAATTGGACCTGCGTGTCCAGCCTATTACCTCTTTCTCATTGTATTTCTCTTCTCACCTATTCCCCTCAATGTAAATGGGGTTTCTTTAGAAGTGTAGTGTAACGGGTAGAAGTAAATACTTGTGCTAGCGGGAGAGAGGAAATTGAGAGATTTGATCTAGGATCAATGTGTAAAGTATCCATCCGCATATCATTATTATTTAATTATACGCGCTTTATTATGTGTTTAGAATGCATGTTTAAGGGTGTATGATGATGAGACCTTAACAAAGATAATAAATTGGTTGCCAATTTACACGTGAAAAACCTTCACAAAATATTAAGCGTTTTTCCTTCCATTGAGTGATTCTTACTCAAGATCTAAGACTGGCATTGGTTTGTTGGCCAAAGTCAAGACCTTTGTCCGTCGAGGATGTGTTTGAATCACGAGAGCTTTGTTCCATATCGGTGTCTTGTCCAAGTTGTGGTTTGTTGGCCAAAGTCAAGACCAATTCTTGTCCATCGACATTGATTATAAAGCTTTCCATGGTCAATGGGTTCCGCTTAACTGGGATCACTAAGTTTGTTGTGCCAAAGCCAAGGCTTAGTTGATTCAGAGGAAAAAGGTTAGGCAATATTTTGGATATATTGGCATATATAAGATATATGTTTCGGACTTGGACGTCCCCCTACTGGATCTAGGAATTGGATGGGATCCAATTGATCTTAGAGATCTACCTAGTTAATTATCATACAATTTGTTGGCCAAAGCCAAGATTGTGTGATATTTAACGGGATCCTAGCCCGCTAGGAAACACGGTTTCCCGAGTACTCGATAGAGGGTTAGAGGCTCACCGAAAAATAGTGGGAGGCAAGTATTAAATTTGCAATATTCGTTTAGTAACTTGCCATACGCGCTCATATCAAATTATTTCGTCAAATAATTAAATGTTAGTTGGACTAATATTTAAATTGTTGTTTTAATAAACAGCTGGACTGTATTCAAACTATTCATTTATAGTTGATTATATAACTAGATTATAGTAATCAATATAATGAATTTAAATTATTCATTATAGTTGATTATATAATTAGATTATAGTAATCAATATAATTGAATTTAAATTATTAAATTATAGTTGATTATATAGTTGGACTATAGTAATCATTATAATAAATAGTACCTAAATCGTTGATTAAATAGTTGGACTATTAGAATCAAGATAAAATGAAAGATTAGTATTTAAAACATAATCCCAGGGAAAATGTATTTAAATGGTTTAATTTTCAAATTGGGAATAAATTTCAGGATGGTCCTGGAAACTAATAAGTTACTTTATTTGATAAAATAACATATTAGGCCTAAGCCCGGAGTTAAGCAAAATAGTAGAGCATGATCTTTGGAAGATTCATGTGATGATAACTTTAGTACTTAATCCATTAAACTTGCCGAATAGACTCCTTAATTTCTTAATCAGAACAAAGGATTAGATCCTTATAGTATGATAATGAAATTGAAGGATCTTCATAGATCTATTATTAGATCTTAGAAGTACTAAATTGCAATAGTAAACTCTTGGAGAGTTAATGGCTATACTCAAGGAGACAAAGCCAAAGTTTGCAATAAGGCAAGAAGCGCAAGGCGCACCTTATTTCAACATTACAGATGGCCAAGGCTTGGCCAAAGGCTTCTAGAGTGTAGAAAAGGGCAAAGGCAAAATCATTATAATCTTCTGGGAAGATAAATGACATATCCCAAAATGTCTGCCTAAATTGTGGAAAACGGGATCGCGGAAGCGTGACTGCCGTTTGGACATGCAGACATGAAGGAATTGAAGACGAGCAAGGCTCTAAATTCAAATTTTTTTGTCATAAAATATGTTCGCAATTAATATTAAAATTGGATTTTAAATACTTAGTGTGATACATAAATATGTACTGATGTTCAGAATCTGCTATAAGCAGGATACAGACTTCAAATGAGATTAATCTGCGAAACGGAAACGGGACGAAAGTCGCTGTTTTAACCGTAGATACCTAAGTTTAGGAACAACCCTTCGGGTGTGTACTTAAATTAGGAAACTGTTATAATGTAACTAGTTTGACTAGATACATTATCTCTATATCAGGGTTTAACCCGTTGCGGGTATACCTTTATATTCTAGAACACTAAAGTGTTTCATTATATAAAGATGATATTAAGATAAACACATTAGATGTGAATAACAGTATTTATATTTTGAATATAAATAAAATCTCAAACATATAACATGACAAACAAATAGCTCAAACTGATTTGATCAGAAGAAACTTAAAAGTGGCATTGTTGTATGAGACACAATTAAAACAAGAATCGTTTATCCACACTTTCGAAGAGTGGATACTAGGACAAATTTGATTCTATTCAAATAAAGTATACGAATCTAGTTTATTGGGCAATGTGCTTAAAACACTATTTACTTGGTAAAAGTGCAAGTGTCACCGATCTGTTAGCCCTAGTTCATAGTGAAGCAAGTGGGCCCATGTCTAGCTAGGCTAGATGTGGATATGAATATTTCGTGACCTATACGGATGTGGCATCGCGTTATGGTTATGTGTTTTTTGAAACATAAATAAGAAACTTTTAGAGTTTCGACACGAAATAGACAAACAGATCGGCTAAAGTATTAAACCATCACGGTTAGACCATGATGAAAATACTTAAGCAATAAGTTTGTCATATACTTGAAAGAGTATAGTATTCTTTCAATGAGGACTCCTTCCGGAACGCGTCAATCTGACGGTGTGTCCTAACTGAGAAACCGAATTATGTTGGACATGATAAAGTTATTCATGAGTCGCTCTGAGCTACCATTTCCTTCAACGGATACGCATAAACAGTGCAGAACTTATTTTGAATAAAGTTCCATAAAAATCTGTTTGGCAGACTTCATATTAGATATGAACAGGAAAGAAACTGGTTTTCTCATTCCTGATCATTTGGGTATGCTAGGCATATGTTTGGATGATACCAAACTAAAACCCAAATTGGATAAGTGTCTAATTGTAGGTTATCCTAGGGAAACCAAAGTATAGTACTTATACATCTCACAAGAGAACAATTTAATTGTTGCTCACCATGCAGTTTTCCTAAGAGGAATACCTATATGCAGTGGTAAGTGGGAGGGAAGTAAAACTCGATGAAAATTGGAGTAATACTATTCCAGGCACCAAGTCCTTAATGGAACACGAATAGTTCATCAAGGATGAAAATATACCATAATCTTTGAATACACAAGAACCACGTAAGTCGGAGAGAGTTAGAAAACAACCTGGGGTATGGGTTTCTGATCTCACCTCATAAAGATGTCAATCTTATTGAGGAATACGAACTGACTACGTATGAGGAAGTGACACAAGGTATCGACTCCGTAATTATGGCAAAGTGCCATGACATCCTAAATGGATTCCATGTATATCAACCAGTTTGGATACTAGTTGATGTACCGCAAGACATTGTGCCTATTGGTACTATATAAGTCTTCAAGGAAGACATACATGGATGGAAACATACCAACACACTAAGCTAGGCTTGTAGCGAAAATGTATCGTTATCAACATTGTGTTGATTACAATGAAATCTTTTAACTGGTACCACGGTAAATCCATTTGGATAATGCTTGCTGATGCTGCATGTTTCATTTATGAAATATGGCAGCTAAATGCCAAAACCGCTTTCCTTAACGGAAACCTTTTGGAGGATGTTTACAACATCCTGACGGTTTTGTCGTTCCAAAACTAGCAAACAAGGTTTGCAGGTTATTCGATCCATGTTTGGATTGATACAAGCATTGAGTTCTTGGAATTATCATTTTGATGTAATCATAATGGTGTATGATTTAATTCAAAACGAAAATGATTCTTATGTATATAAGGAGGTTAGTGGGAGCGCATTGACAGTGAATGTCCTATAAAATAAGGATGACATATCATTTATTGGAAATGATATTCCCATATAACAATCAGCAAAAGCTTGGCTTTCGAGAAAATTCTCCGTAGAATTCTTGGGAGAAACAACCTTTATTCTAGGAATAAAGATCTACTGGGATATATTTAAGTTGTTAGTACTCTCCGAGAATCCGTACATTGAAATAAATGTACGCGACCTGGTGTCTCATATGTTTTGAGCATATGGAGTCACAATCGGGCCAATCCAAGTGATAGTCATTGGATTGATGTTAAGAACATCCTTAAGTATCTTAGAGAATTAAGGATGCTGTCTTAATACTATGGAGAAGGAGAACTTGAAGTGACTGGGTTCACCGTTGCAAGTTTCCTAACCGAAATAAACGACGATAAGTCGTAACAACGATACTACACAGTTTGAATAACGGAGCAGTGAGTTGGAAATCTTCCAAGCAAGATACTGTTACTGAATAAACAACAAAAGTGGATTATTGCTGCAGCTGAGGCAGCAATAGAAGCCTTCTGGATTAATAATAAATCTAATTAGATTAGATATAGTTCTGTTAGCAGCTGAGCTAGGCTTCAGCGCAGGCTAATGAATTAATGGTCTCATCAACGATCCAGATAAATACTTCGACTATTCATCTAATTCGTTCGGATCATACATCGTGGCGATGTGACGATCGAATAAATCGCATGAGATGAAAATCATGCAAATCCGCTGACGAAAGTCTTTTCTCAGTAATTTGAGTGAACCGTACATAGTTCGGGTGTAGGACACTCGAGTGACTGGCTATAGGCCAAGTGGGAGATTGTTGGACAGTTATGACCCATAATGTCACTATTTGTACGGATCATGGTGTTGTTGTATAAATTAACTATGTGAAAAAGGAGATTGCTCTCTTATCATTTGTGATTAGATCACCAAGAGGTATAAATGATAGGAGCTCCTTATGATTAGTTCCTGGATTGAGATGATATGAGACAGCATCAATCCACGAAGGATAAATCATTAAACATCCATAGTAAAAGACTAGTATTACACTTGTGCGCGTTGTGAGGGCATGACATCATAGTTCTCATATATTTGGGTATATGATACTCATGCAAGTGTAGTAGGAGGTTGTGTTTTACCGATGGTACGGGAAATAGCTTCGCTCTGGATAGACCTCTCGGAATTCCATTGGTATTATGACTATGTGTCTATGGAAGTCCGAAATCAGGGTAGGTGTATTTGGTCTTAACTTGAGACTTGCACCGCTAATACTTGCGACAATCAATATACTTTGGTTTTGGTCGTCCAGGGCTTTAACCGGTTCTGTGTACGCCTCTGCTGGGTATATTGAGAATCATAGTGAGTTGGGTGTGATGTCAAGACGGAGTATCACTCCAGTCATAGTGGAGATGATGGTCACGTAGGATAAGGGACTGGTTCTCTTATATGCTGCAGCTATCGGGATATTATGACTAGGTCATGTATATCTGATTATAGAGACTAGTCACCAGAGATCCGATATGTGTTTCGTACGGGGCATACACAATTCCAGCCCCAAGCCTAGCACATGACATCCGATACTGGATCGAAATACGCTATACTACGTATACTACACCTGATATAGATCGCTTATTCATGTAAGGATATTTCTGGAGAATTGGGGAGGCATGGCGCTTTGCTAGAAGCCAACCTTGTCTTGTAAATCGGTAAAAACGTAGTACTAGGTACTTACGTGTTCAGATAGTCCGACGACCGGATTTACTGCCAACATATCCGGGGATCTCATGGGTCGCTTCTCGAAGATTCACCGATGACGTATGACTCACACTTTATTAATCTGGGATTAATTACAGAGGTATTTTATCTGGGATAAAATGTCATTTAAAGAGAGAGAATGATTAATTTGGAATTAATCGATAAAATAATATATTTGATATATTATACGAAATTGGATTTCGACGCGGAATTAAAATTAGATTTTAATTCAGGCGAACGAGTTAATTTAGAATTAATTCGTTAGCGATGTGAATAGTGATCTCTAGGCATAATCATTTAATTACGTCGCAAGGGAAAATTCGTTAATTTGGAATTAGCGAACCCGAGCCCGAGAGTGTTTGCCAGCGCATTTGCATTTCGAATTCGAGTGCGGCATGCAAGTCACATCAAGCGTCAAATCGCTAGTCGCATCAAGCGTCAAATCATTAGTCACTTTGAGTGATGTGACAACTTGTCACATTGATTGATTGAGTGATATGAATAGTTGATGTGGGTTGTTGGAAGCAATTAATTGCCAAATTTTGGCTCCAAAACCTTGTTGACTTTTTGAAAGTGGTATATGGTATATGTTTAATTGTTTTTGGAATACAATTAATCTAATACACATTTCCATCTCTCTCTCTTTTTCCCTTCTCTCTCTCTCACGGTCTTGGACCGATTTCTTCCTTCTGTTTTCTGTTTTACAGAGAACCAAAGAGAAGCAAGGGAAATTTGTGGCAAATTTCTTGAGTGTTAGCACACATATGAGCCATACAAAGGTGATAGGGAACTCATTTCATGAGCTTGGAATCACCATCAACCAAAGCTTGGAGCTTGGAGCAACAATGGAGATCACCAAAGCCGAATTTTGAGGACTGAAAAATCTGCCACTGCCGAGCTTCTCAAAGGGTAGAAAAAAAATTTTGTTGTCCACCGCATCGCTCAACCGCTCGATATAAGTATTCCGCAAATTCGTTGATTGTATTCAAATGTGTTTTATGCTTATTATTCGATCCTCGGGACCGTATAACTCCAACAATAAGGTAGATTAATCTCACTTAATTTATAATATGGAAATTGTAATTTAATAATATGGATTAATGTTGATACCGCCTTAATGGCTAGTTTTATTTATTTGACATAATGTGACACCGCCTATATAGTCAGTCTTTAGGTAACAGATGATTACCACCTATTTGACTAGTTTATGGACAAATAATAACACCGCCTTTATGGCTGGTTTGACTTAAATGGGTAACACTGAAAATTTCTATATTATAATAAAGTGAGATTTCTACATTTGAAATATTAAAGGTGGATCCCCTAACCCAAATATTTTATTTTTATTCTGGGGAAGTGATGAAGCACAATATTAACGAGTTTTATAATTGATTTAATTATTTTATGTGTGATGCTTTGGCTTGTTTATTGAATCTTAAGCTTAATGTTTCTTGTTAACTGTCCATTAATAAGATTGATGTGGTAAACTTAATATGAACTTGGAAAAGGGATTTTAGGTTTCAGCCTTAGATTCAATAGTTAACGATCTCACCTTGGGGTAAGAGACTCTTAGGTAGATTTCCTTCCAGGATAGACATATACATGTCGGGCGGGGGTAGCCACAATTGGAACTTGAACTTAATAAATTCATATAACTTGGTTAACATAGAGATATGATTAATTGGGTTATTCTGGGGTTTGCATCTGACCATCGGAAGAGGCTTTTACATATCTTCTTGTTCCATGTTAACAAACTAAGTTATTTCACATGCATAAGAGAATCAATTCATCATTAGAATAATATTATGTGGAATCACAACCCTAGATATTTGTGTCTTTTGATTATTTTCCTTAATATTTTCTTTTGAGTATTTATTTATTTATTTAGCAAATCCACATTCAACCAACCAATCAGCAATCATTCACTTCTCCTTTTAATTAGATACTTGTAAATAAATAGTATCAATAATTAATCACAATAATATAAATTAAGTCCTTGTGAGATTGATATTTTAATACTACTTGAGCGATACGTGTGCTTGTATTACGTGTGTGATTTCACCGATCATTAACCTAGTTGGACCTTTGGTTCTATCTTAGGTTCCTTAATATTGGGATCAAACTCATTAAGTTCAATCTTTCTACGATTCCTAATTTCACTCAAAAATTCATTTTCAAGAAAAGTGGTAAAACAAGTAACAAATACATTTCGTTGCTAAGAATCGTAGAATTGATATCCCAAAGAATTTTCAAGATATCCAACAAACCTATATTTATACCCCCTGGGTGCTAGTTTATCTCGCTGCATAACTCTAACGTATGCAGGACAACCTCAAATCCTTAAATATCTATGATTTGGATTTCTACCGAACCATATCTGATATGGGGCAGTAGAAATAGCTTTCGATGGAACTCTATTAAGTATATGGGCAACAATAAGTAAAGCATAACCCCAAAAGTAATATGGAAGATCTGTATAGCTCATCATGGATCTCACTATATCCAATAAAGTATGATTTCTCCGTTCAGACACATCATTCTCTTCAGGAGTTTATGGTGGGCTATATTAGGTGAGAATCCCATTCTCACTTAAATAACTTCTGAATTCGTCGCTCATGAATTCACCATCTCGATCTGATTGAAGGCACTTGATAAATTTCCCGGTTTGTTTTTCTATTTCATTTCAGAGTATTTTATACTTTTCAATTTTTTCGATTTATGTCTCATCAAATAGACATATTCATATCTTGACTTATCATCCTCGACAGTCACGAAGTATGTTAAACCATCATGAACGACATTATTTAATGAACCACACACATCATTGTGTACTAGTTCCAATAAATCTTCAACATAATGTCCAACACCAAGAAATAGGGCCTTTGTCATTTTTCCTTGGATACATGACTTACAAATCGGATAAGGTTTTAAGGTAAGATCTGTAATCAAACCATTCTTAGCTAATTTTGATAGACATCTAACATCTATGTGGCCCAATCTCATAAGCCATAATTTTGTGTTATTTAATATAGATATTTTACTTGTATTTTCCTCTACATTAAAGACATCTCTATATGTTTTCAAAACATAATGACTGTTAGATAAAGATCATTCACATATCAAATAGTTGTTTCTATCATATAAACATAAAGCACAATTTTTAATGTTTATTTTATATCCCTCTTTATCCAATATCGGTAATGATATTATCTGTCTGATAAGTGATGGTACATAATAATAATCATGTAAGAATAATTTACATCCATTAGAGATATATAATAATAATTATTATGGCCTTGACATCCAATGTCTCGCCATTCCCAACTCTAAGCTGGATCTCCTATTTGTTCTGCCTTCCTTTAACCCTAATGACCTGCATGAAGTTTAAAATATGAGTGGGACTACAGGTGTCTAACACCCATCCACTATTTACATATAAGGCATATGAGTTGTCAATAATAGGAAAAATACAAAACGTACTTGAGGGTCCTGCCTTTCCTTTCAGCTCTAGACAATCTTTCTTCTAGTGTCCAGACTTCTTGTAGTGTAGACATACATCACGAGCTATATGTGATCTTGCAGCTTTGTGCTTCTTGGAGTTTTTCTTTGATATCTTCTTCTTTCCCATTTTGATTTTCTTCGACTTTCTTGAAGTCTTTGAAGAGCTTGCTCCACTATGGAGGTACAAAGTGGGATTGTCTTTCTTCAAATCATGCTCTGTCGTGTGTAACATGTTATGAAGTTCTTCATAACTGGCTTGCATCGAATACATATGAAAGTTTAACACAAAGCCAGCATAAATACCGGGAAAATAAGATAAAATCAAATTTCGACCTAGCCATTTATCGACCATAATGCCCTGTCGTTCCAAATATCGAATTTGGTCTATCATATTCAAAATATGAATGCTAACCACCCCTCCATCCTTGAGCATAGCAAAAAATAATTCCTTAGACCTCCGATATATTTTAATTTCTTGATTTGCTTCAAACAGCTCCTTGAGTGTTCTCAAAATGCTCCAAGCACCAGGTACCTCTATGCACTGTCTTAGTAAATCTGGAACCATCGATCCTAAAATATAGGATTTCACCCTTAGGTTATCATCCTTCCACTTTTCAAAAGTCTCTCACTCTTCGGGAGTGGAATCATGATCGATTTCAACAGGCAATGGATTAATCATCACATAGCTCAACTTTTCTGACTCGAAGACAAGGCAGATGTTCATTTCCCATTCAAAATAGTTCTCGGTTCCTTTCAATTTATTAGAATCCAAAAGTCACGCTAATGGATTTGCAGCAGCCATTACAAGACTAAAATTAAACATTATGAGAACATCTTCATTTCAATATAAAAATACTAATACGATTATGTATTAAACCTATTAGTGCCCTCCCACTATTTTACGTAATTTTGTAATCTCCCTTAACGGAAAAATAGAAATTTGACAATCAAAATTTCATAGCCGGAAGTGGATCCCATGACATTTACTCCAGCCTCACAATAATGACGGTATTGGCCTTCATAAACTCATTAGGTAGACCTCCAAGGTCAATCATATTCATATGACTCCTAAGTTTGGTCATGAACCGTTTCTTATCCTCATAATAATGACAGTATTAGATTAAGACATGTTCCAGGTGTATAGTTGTCAATGTGCACTAATGATCTTCATAAGTACACCCTCATAATAATGACGGTATTGGGTGATTACGTCCATTCATAACGTTACATCTAATGTTTTGCCGGAGCGACCAAGGTTCCGACCACTTATACCCTAATAATAATTACAGTATTAGGCATATGTAATAAGAACTCATTCATCACCGTATTGATAAGACAGATCATCCTATAGTGCTCCAACATTATTAATATTATTACTTAAAATAAAGCAATCATCTAATCATGGGAGATTTATGACAATCAAGTCATAACTATGCTTGCGTCAAAATAAATATTTTAATTTAAAACATGCAATGCATATCCAATATGACTTATGCATAATTAAATTAAAATTACATAGACATAGATTCAAATACATATGAAACATGCAAACATGTAACATGTGTTGTGTGGTTAAGACCTGCACTGATATCATTTTGTTGGGGCAGTTGTGGAACCCTTAGGGTCGGATCGATACCCCACGCAGCAGAAGTGGGTCTAACCCATGGTAATTGAGTATGGGTGTATTTTTAATTAATTTATGGAATACTATATTCTGTTACGAGTGCGTAGGAAAAAACCAGGGCCGAATCGAAGTCTGAAAACTCCAAAACGGAGAAAATGAAATTTCAGCGCTCATGGGTAGTAGCTCTTGACGTATTGCGACTCGTAGGCTTGGGAGTCGCAACGCCCAATCTGTGAATGTTTGGCATCGTGACACGTAAAGGTGAGCATCGCGACGCCCGCATCTCTGAGAGGTGAATGTCACAACGCTGTAGATCAGAATCGCGATGCTGTCTTGTGTAAAATATTGACAGTGAGCAAATTTACCTGGAATCCAATCCAAAACACTTCCAATTTTCTCCAAACACTTAACATCAAAACCAATATCAACATATGTTATACAATAAACATATATGTATTCTAAATACATATATGTATTTCTTTGAATCAAAACATAAACCAAAATATAAATCACATAATAAAGTGACTCATTAACAATTCTAGGTCACTCAAAGGTGGTCAAGTGATTCTAGAATGGTAGCCATAGCTCCAAGCTATCATCTAGAGTTCATATCTCTAATTTTATTTTCCATGTCCAATATGAACATTTTAACCCAATTACAAGCATATTGTGTTTATGCTTCCAAAGCATCCATACACAATTCATTAGCCTAATTTCAACATCAAGCTATGTTATTATGTATCCAATACATAATACACCATTATATGTTTCATTAATGATAATAATTCATTAATGGAAATATAGCTTTAGAGAAGATCAAACATACATAGAAAGCTTGGTTCCAAGATCCAATATTCTTCTTCTTTTGAAATGTTGTAGAGACATTCCAAAGTTAGCAGACATGATTCAAAAATCCAATCTTCTTCTCCTTGTTGTTGTAGAAAACTTCCAAAGCTTCTCTCACAAAAACGTTACTTGGGCTAATGTTTATTTTAGCTTACTTTGCCTTGATTAAAAACTTGCTCAAGCTTGCATTTTATAGCAAAACTTATGTAATTTTTAATTAATAAAAGTTCTAATCAAATTTTATATGGGCTTAATCCAAATTTTCCAAATATGTATAATTAAGTATGAATATACAAGTCGATGTCGTCACATATGTTTAACAATCCTTCCTTCGTAGGCTATCCGAGTTATGCTTAGGAAACATAGATTACACCGTCAAGTTTCTAAGGTGCACATCTCATGTCGACATGTCAACTATTCTTTACAACTGATCAGAACACCATTTATGATATATGTGATCCACCCTAGGTGATCGACTTTGGCCAAAGTCTTAAGAATAATGACTTATTCACATGGATACCTAAACCCCTTATGGTTCACATACGGGCCGACAGATCCTGTCTTGATACACACTTAATTAACGAGTGCATCGGTCCACACCCAACGAATATCTATCAATCAGACCATGAAATGTCTCTGACATATATGGCATCAAAGTGAGGACGAGCATACACAAAATCAAAGTTATCCTATAGTCAAAAGATCACATATGCTACTCGACTCGAGGAGATTCCTATTGACGGTGGTGTGTACTTCCAACTATTAGGATGTAGGAAATGCTTTCCTTGCGCAGCGAAAATGGTTTAGGCACATAGATCGGACTTGAAAATTTTTTCTACCCTTCCCTTTGAACTGCCGAATGTACTGCCACCACCGCTGAAATTTTGCTTCAATTTTAGACCAAATTCCACTCCCGAAACAGTCCCCGAACAACCATGAACAACCGGATAAAAATAGGACTATTTTGGACTCGATTTGCGCCCAAAGCACTGCAGAAACAGCCCCTGAAATGCGTGGACTAAGGCTGCATTTTGGTTCTGATTTTTCACTTGAAAATAGCCCCAACACAACCCCAAAACACCATAAAATATTCCACAATAAAAATGGATTAAGACGAAACCAAATCAAGTTCCGTTTCACCAAGTATAGTGGTGGTAATGAGCAAAAAAAATGCTCACTGCCGTGAACAACAAGAATGAGATGAAGAGTATGATTTGTTTGACACCATAAAGTCTTCCGAATTATATCTCGTTACTAACGGAAACTTGTGTGGGCAAGACTCACAAAACAATCCCTAAACGTTTTAGAGATTTAAACACACTTGATATTTGTTTTTAATTTATTCTTTTTCTTTCTTTTGGTTTGTCTCAACTTTTGAGAGAGAATGAAGAAGAAGAAGATGGAGGCTAGGGTTATAATGAAAGGCTTGTAAAAAGAAAAATCATATTTTTCTTTTTATACCTAGGGTTTAATTTTACAAAATAAAACAAAACTCTATCTCCTCCCACCATCAAAGAATCAGCCACACATGTCTTTTTTTTTTTATTAATTTTTTAACACCAAATTTAATTACAATAATAAAAGATATGTTACAAAAATAAAAGGTTAAATGCCATTTAACAATTTGTAACTTCCAAATTAATCCAATGGTTTCCAAAACCCAAAATTTGGAAATTACTAACTTAACCTTTCATTTAATTATATCTAATATAATTAAATAACATGTATTTAAATACCATATATTGAATAAAACCATATATAAACTTTTAATATAAACTTTCAAGTGTGACAAAATAATATTATTAATCATATTAATAATATTCTGACCGGTGTAATCACACGCGTATAACGCAAGCGTACGTATCGTTCAAGTAGTATAAAAAGTATCGATCCCACGAGGACTTAATACCTAATCTATTAATTTTATGAGGTCAAATGATTACTAATATCTAACAGGTTGATTGATTGATTTGAAATGGTGATGATTTTAAACTTAAAAACAAGTAAATAAAATTACTCAAAATTAAATTAAATAAAATTCAATATTAAGAAACTATCCAGGGTTGTGAATCTTTCCAATATCTTTTAAAAGATGAAGTGATTATTTCATGTTTGTGTAATATATCGGTTTACTAACCTGGAACACGAAATTATGCAAAAGCCTCTGTCGATGGTCAGATGCAAATACCCAATATAACCCAATTGAACCATATGTCTATGTCAACAAAATTACATGGAATCATTAAGATTAAGTTCCAATTGTGGCTACCCCCGCCCGACAGGTATATGTCTATCCTGTAAGGAAATCTATTAAAGGGTTATCTATCCTCAAGGAAGATCGTGGGCTACTAAGTCTAAGGTTGAAACCTAAAATTCCTTTGTCAAGTTTATTTTAGATTTACTAGATCAATCTTATTAATGGCCAGTTAATAAGACGCATTAAGCTTAAGACTTAATAAGTAAACCTTTAAATTACCCAAACTATAAAATAACCCCTTATAAACCGGTGATATTGGAATTCATCACAACCCCAGATAACTAACTTAGTTACGACACATAACTAGGGCTAGTAAAAACTTAAAAATAAAAGACATAAAGTAAAATGCTGAAAAGTAAATGCGGTAAAGTAAATGCTGAAAAGTAAAATTACAATAAATTGCTAGGGTTAAAGGATATACTTTTACTACACTATTTTAGATATCTCCCTTAATATAATATATTAACTTGTGATGATATTACCAACCAGCCATATAGGCGGTAACCTGATTAAGTCAAATTAAGTCCAACCAGCCATAAAGGCGGTATCAATATTTGTCCATTATCCAGCCATATAGGCGGAAATTACCAACCGACTAATCAAACGGTATCCATGCTTAGTCAGATTAAAACCAGTTTATAATTGATTACCAACCGACCAATATAGCGGTATCCTTGTTAAGTCAAATTTTAAATAGTGAATATATTATAATTAAGGGAGATTAATCTAAATAGCAGTAATAAAAGTTTTACCTTTCACCCTAGTAGGGGAAGTTACCTCCTCATAGCTGAATAGTAAAAACTGAAAAAGTAAAGAAAGTAAATTACTATTACGATTACAGAAAGTAAATTAAATTAATTACAAAACTGAAAATTAAAGAAAACTAGATACAAACTCCTTATTTATTCATAGAATTACAGAGAGGAAGGTACATCTGAAATTGAAATCTCAAGCTGAATTTATAGGCGTCGATAGGCTCTCCGCATTGCGACGCGCAAGGATCACGAGTCGTGAGGCGACACGTGTCACGTTCTGATTAGTTCGCCGAGATTCTTATCCGATGACGTGGAATTTTGGATGATTAATTCAATAATTGAGCTGACGTGGCAGCGACATGGCGATGATGTGGCAATGACGTGGCGACACGTGGCGATAATGATTGTCGGCACCGTAGGATTGCGACACGTGGCGCGCTGTAATTGGCTGATGATGACGTGGACGCCAAGTGGCAAGCTGACTCGGAATTTGACTCGACCTTCTGATGACACATGGCGATGGTGATTTTCGGCACCATATGATGATGACACGTGGCACGGTGCACGTTAGCATGATCGGCTGTGATATTGACACGTGGCACGACGCACATTTGCAGATTCGGCGCATGTTAGTAAAGTCAAACTTCTCAGATTCTGACACGTGTCCCCGATGCATGTTAGCATGAGGCAGCGCACGTTATACGTCGCGATGCCCCAAATGATGATTTTGCCCTTTTATCCGTTTTTCACTGTTTTGGTCCCAAATCACTTCCAGAGAGTCCTGAAACTTTATTTATCTACAAAATATCACAAAACACATCAAAATATTCACAAAACTCAAGAAACTATACAAAATATTAGGTGAAATGAGTGGGAAATAGTGATACATTTACCACTCATCACACCCCCAAACCTAACATTTTGCTAGTCCTCGAGCAAAACACAATATAAAATAACATAAACATCTTTAAAATAAAAATTAACTAAACCACTTTCGTAGGGATCACAGTTGCATTTAGCGTATGCAACAAGCCTTTAAACCCCTAGGTGTCCCTAGTGGACGAGTTGTAGTCTCGTGATGGTTTACAACAATGATACCCACAAACGTCTTACAAAAGTAAAAAGATAGTAAAAACTAATGCACACAAAAGTAAAAAGACAAGAGAAAAGAGAATAAAGAAGTCAGTGACTAATCAGGTGAAACTTCTACTCCAAGTTACTAGTTGTTTTCTTTCTTTCTAAATTACCGAATTAGTAAACTCTCCGATTATATTTACCATTCTCCATATACACAGCAAACAAAATATTAAACAACTCATTTTCGCCCACAACAGTCACAAGTGTAGTTGAGAAGAGAGTAATATTTTTGTTCTAATGTTTTATCAGAATTCACACCTTTTTGCAGCAATAGAATAATTTTTCTGATTTTTTTTCTTTCTTTTTGATTTTTGTTTATTTATATACAATATCTTTCATCTATGTAGCGAGCTTTGGGCCAGTGACTCCCAAACCAGTTGGCTTTAGGGCACTAGGTGTTAAGATACCCCTACAGACTTAATTACTAAAACTTCAGATATATATATTTTTGCAGCATCTTTCGATCCATGTAGCGAGTGTTGGGCCATTGACTCCTAAACTAGTTGGCTTTAGGGCACTAGGTGTTAAAACACTCTTACAGACTTAATAACTCTGATCTCAGATGTTTTTTTTTCTTTTACTCCATTGCTTTTTGAGATGTTTCCTCCAATTAAACTAGAGCACTGAATATTACAAACTTTTCAATTACAGCTTATGTCCGTATGTTACCATGCAAGTTGATAATACCTGCCAACTGAGCATATTAAGATCCATTTTAGTCAGTTTTATGGAGAATTTATAAATTAAATAATTCAAAATGAAATAAACAAAAATTAACTTGTTTCGAAAATGGGTTGAAATACGTATCAGGAGTATGAACTCCTTACACAGCTATCTCTCACTAATTTCACCCGACTAATCAAATTAAAAACACAAAAACACAAAATATTTTTTGATTTTTGTAAAAATTTTCGATTTTTTTTTTGTATTTTTCGAAACATTTTGGACTAAAATAACACAATAAAAACAAGATACTATTAACTATTCCCCTCCCCAAAACTTAAATGAGACATTGTCCCCAATGTCTTAAACAGTAGAAGAAGAGTTTAGAAGATAATATATGGTTAGCTGAAATTCTACATGAAAATTAAAGGTTAAGATCCAGATTTATCCAACGCCTCTTACCACGATCATTTTCGGACCAATTTATTTTTGAAATGATATGGTCAATTTGTGGTTGAAAAGCTAAGATTTGGTCAATTAGATCCGGAGCAGTTCTGGCAGTAAAGAAGAGTTCTTTTATAGGTTTTGTCACGAACCCATTTCTTCGGGCATCATCAAGAAATACACAAAGAAAATCCTAAAAACCCTCAACATTAAACAGCCCAATCGGTTTTTGGTGTATGTTCAAGTTCGCCCAAGATAATACTGTAAAAATTTCCTCCATTGTACCCAAGCCACCTGACAAAGCAATAAAAGCATCAGCACGGTTAGTCGTTCAGACATACCTGGCACAATTAATTCTTCTCCGTTTGATGGTCCAATAAGATTGCTTCCACCAAGGGTTTTGGGATGATTCCCAAGACTTGATTGCCTCCTTCCTGTACAGCCTTTGAAACGATCCCCATAAGTCCAAGATTTCCACCGCCATATACTAAGTGCATATTCCTTGCAGTTAAGACTCGACCCAATTCATGTGTTGATGCTACGTATTGTGGTTTATTACCAACACTAGTACCGCAAAACACACAGATGTTTTCAACTCGTCTTCTTGAAGTGGCTTCCATGTTTTACTCTGGATGTCTTCAAAAGTGCAATGCTGAGTATAATTTATAACACCTGAAAAGGGTGAGAAAAAATAATAACACTAGTACCTTCCAAATGACAAATATTAGTTAAACAGTAAAATAAATTGTGATAGTCAAAAAGATCTGGATCCTGTCAGAGAAAATAAAAGAAAACAACAAAAACATCACAATTATTAGGAAAAGACAAAGAGATATAATATGTACAAGAAAGGTAGAGGCTTGATTGACGTCTATGCGTCAGGGACAAGCTTCCCATCCAATTTTCTTATAAATTGGCAAACAGGGTCTTTTTGAGTCAGATTCCCGAGACTTAACTGTTGTTTTTCCTTTTGGAATTGTGCATATAACACACGAATTTCATGATACACATATCCACTGGGATGCATCTCAAGAGTTTTAGATATGTCATCCAAAGACTAATTACTCAAGCCATCCCTAATGAAATTAATCTTATCTTCACGGTTATCAGACACCATTCCTAAAGAACGACAACGAGTATTAAAAAACATGCGAGCACATTTATAACATACACCCATTATTTTGGCTCTTCTCTTTTTAGCATAGGTGTTTTTTCCTAAACCAGGCAGATGTGAAATAAAATGATCAGAGGACTCACTTGCCAATCAGACCCTTACTTCAATAATCCAACGAATATCAGTAGGAATACCTTTGATCATCAGTAGTCTCATCCGTTCCAAGCGAGCTTTGTAAAATTTCATCAGATATTTTTGAGGGAGAGAAGTGTTGGACAATTATGACCCATAACATCACTATTTGTACAGAACATGGTGTTGTTGTACAAATTAACTATGTGACAAAGGAAATTTCTCTTTTATCAATTGTAAATAGATTACCGGGATATATAAATGATAAAAGTCCATATGATTAGTTCCGGATTGATAAGATATGAGACAGTATCAATCCATGAAGGTTTAATCATTAAAACATCCCTAGTCGGAGTATTATCGAGATTGGACATCGATAATGCACAATAGACTAGTATTGCACTTGTGTGTGTTATGGGAGCATAACGACATAGTTCTCATATATTTGGGTGTTGGATACTCATGCAAGTGTAATAGGAGGTTGTGTTTACCGATGGTACAGAAACAGCTTCGCTCTAGATAGACCCCTCAGAATTCCATGGTAGTATGACTATGTGTCTATGGAAGTCCGAATCAGGGTAGGTATATTTGGTATTAACCTGAGATTTGCACCGTTAATACTTGCAACAATCAATATACTTTGGTTTTGGTCGTCTAGGGATTTAACCGGTTCTGTGTACGCCTCTTCTGGGTATATTGAGAATCACAGTGTATTGGGTGTGATGTCAAGATGGAAGTATCACTCCAGTCATAGTGGATAAGATGGTCATGTAGGATACGGGACTAGTACTCGTTAGTACTCTGCAGTCATCGGGATAATATGACTAGGTCATGTTTATCTGATTATAGCGACTAGTTACTAGAGATCCGACATGTGCTTCGTACGGGGCAGACACAATTCCAGCCCCAGGCCTAGCACGTGACATCCGATAATGGATCGCAATACGCAATACTACATATACTACGCCTGATACAGATTATATATTCCATTAAGAATATTTCTAGAGAATTGGGTAGGCACGGTGCTTTGCTAGAAGCCAACCATGTCTTGTAAATCGGTAAAAACCGTAATACTAGGTACGTACATGTTTGGATAGTCCGACGACCGGATTTACTGCCAACATATCTGAGGATCTCATGGGTCGCTTCCCGAAGATTCACCGATGACGTATGACTCACACATAATTAATCTAGGATTAATTAATAGAGAGAAAAAATTAATCTAGGATTAATTACCGAGATATTTTATCTGGGATAAAATATTATTAAAAGAGAGAGAGAGAACGATTAATTTGGAATTAATCTACAAAATAATATATTCGATATATTATACGAAATTAGATTTCGACGCGGAATTAAAATTAGATTTTAATTCGGGCGAACGACTTAATTTAGAATTAATTCGTTAGCGACGTGAAAAGTAATTTTACTAGGCATAATTATTTAATTAAATTTGATTTAATTACGTCGCAACGGAAAATTGATTAATTCAGAATTAGCGAACCCAAGCCCGGGAGTGTTTGCGGGTCCACTCGCATTTCGAATTTAAGTTCGGCCCACAAGTCGCATCAAGCGTCAAATCACTAGTCAATCAAGTGATGGAAGTCACATCACTTTGAGTGAAGTGATGCTTGTCATCATTGATTGATGTGAATAGTTGATGGTTGCTGTTGAATGCATTTAATGCCATTTTTCCCTCACTTTTGTTTTTTGTTTTTTGGAAAAACAAATACAAAATGTGTAGAGATTTTGGTATATGTTTTATTAGGTTTTAGAAACCAAAATATACAACTACACAACTCCTCTCCTCTCTCCCTCTTATTTTCGGCCAATGGCCAAAATACTCTCCTTCTCCATTTCTTTCATGGCCGAAAGTTCAACAAGGGGAAATAGAAAAATTGTGGCAATTTTTCAAGAGTGCTAGCACACAAAAGGAGTCATCCAAAGGTGATAGGGAAACCCATTCATGAGCATGGAATCACACACAAAGCTTGGAGCTTGGAGATTCAACTTGGAGCACAAAAGGGAGCCATGGCCGAAACTTCAAGGAGCTTGAAGAAATTTTTGTTGTTCCTCGCATCGCAAAAGTCGATCAAAGTGAGTATTCCGCAACTTAACTTTGTTGTATTCACACTTATAAATGCTTAATTGATCTTGGGACTATAGTAGAAACCCAACAATGGTATCAGAGCCTTGTTTAAGCATGAAAATTGATTTAGGGTTAAAATTGGGTAAAATTGATTTGAGCATGTTTGGAGGAAATTGATTGTTTGAATATGCTTGATTGATGATAACATAGTGTTATGCATGGTCAATTTGTTGAAAATTGTATTGGATGAATTTTCCCCAAAATATTTGGCTTGGCCGAATGTGTAGGATGCCCTAAATGTCATGGTAATTTTGATTTTTGATCATTGGATGAGTTGAAATCACTTGGGATATGTTGATTTAGGATTCAATTGGATTGAAATCAGAATTGGACAAAAAAAATTCCAAATTGCCGTGAATGATGAAGCATGAAAATTAATTGATTTTTTTATTCAATAATGTTGGACATGTGTTGATGATGAATAGCATGATTAATTGGAGTATTTTGGAAATGTTAATTTGACTAATTAATTATGGCTATACACTTTAGATTAATTTAATTGTGAAATTTGGAATTTTGTAATTTAATTAATTGGGCTTAATTTGGAATTGGGCTTATAAAGTTGTATTTGGGCTTAATGGGCTTGGTTGGGCCAAGTTTGGTTTAGGTTAATTGGTTGGATCCAATTGGGCCAAAACCATATCCATAAAGTCCAAATATAATTAAATGGGCCTTTAAAATTTTAATTGGGCCTAATGGGCCTAAATTGGTTTCTTGGAATAAGGGTGATTCCTTAATGGGCTTTGGTATTTGGGTTTGATCCATATTGAACAAAGTCCATGCCTTAAGAATTAATTGAAAGCCCATTGGACTTTAATAAAATTAACATTGGATGTTAATTGGGCTTTGAGACCCGTAAAGATTAGATTTAGAATCTAAGTCGCAAAGGCACATTAATAAAGTGTAATTATTTAATTTGGAATTAAATATAGAATTAGTATTAAATACAAATTAAATTGGATTTAATGTTGTAGTTTAATATAATTCGAGAATTCGTACTTTGAGTACTTATTCTTAAACGAGTTGGACTCGCGCAAATCAAATCGTTGTTTGAACATTGGATGGTCATTAATTTCAGATTAATTAATTGGATTAGATTGATTGATAACATGCTTTGTGTGAATACATGGATGTGATGTATGAATAATGTATATCAGATGGATATTAGATGGGTGAGGGCAATTTTGGAAATTGTTGTAATAAATTTAGAATTTATTAATTGGACCTGCGTGTCCAGCCTATTACCTCTTGACTCTTTGTATTTCTCTTCTCACCTATTCCCCTCAATGTAAATGAGGTTTCTTTAGAAGTGTTATGTAATCGGGTAGAAGTAAATATTGTGCTAGCGGGAGAGAGGAAATGGAGAGATTTGTTCTAGGAACAAAGTGTGTTAAATATCCATCCGCATATCATTATTAAATTTATTTACTCGCCTTATTATGTTTTAGAATGCATGTTTAAGGGTGTATGATGAGACCTAACAAAGATAATTAATTGGTTGCCAATTACGCGAAAAACCCTCAACAAATATTAAGCGTTTTTCCTTCCATTGAATGATTCATTCTCAAGATCCAAGATTGGCACTGGTTTGTGGCCAAAGTCAAGACCTTTGTCCATCGCGGATGTGTTTGAATCATGAAGGCTTTGTTCCATATCGTGTCTTGTCCAAGTTGTGATTTGTTGGCCAAAGTCAAGATCACTTCTTGTCCATCGACATCGATTACGAAGCTTTCCAAGGTCAATGGGTCCCGCTTAACTGGGATCATTAAGTTTGTTGTGCCAAAGCCAAGGCTTAGTTGATTCAGAGGAAAAAGGTTAGGAAATATATTGGATATATTGGCATATATATTGATATATGTTTCGGACTTGGATGTCCACCTACTGGATCTAGGAATTGGATGAGATCCAATTGATCTTAGAGATCTACCTAGTTAAATATCATACAATTTGTTGGCCAAAGTCAAGGTTGTGTGTTATTTAACGGGATCCTAGCCCACTAGGAAACAAGGTTTCCCGAGTACTCAACAGAGTAGAGGCTTAAAAATAGTGGGAGGCAAGTATTAAATTTGCAATTTCGTTTAGATACTTGCCAATACGCGCTCATTTCATTTTTCGTCAATATTAAATAAATATATTAGTTGGACTAATATTTAATCGTTGTTTTAATTAAACAGTTGGACTGTATTCAAACCTACTTCAATTATAGTTGATTATATAATTGGATTATAGTAATCAATATATTTGAATTTAACCATTAAATTATAGTTGATTATATAGTTAGACTATAGTAATCATTATATTCAATAGTACCTGAAATCGTTGATTGGATAGTTGGACTATAGCAATCAAGATAATGAAAGATTAGCGTTTAAAACATAATCCTGGGTAAAAATGTCTTTAAACGGCTTTAATTTTCAGATTGGGAATAAACCTCAGGATAGTCCTGGGAACTGAGAAGTATTCTATTTGATAGAATTACATCTCGGGCCTAAGCCCGGAGTTGAGCAAATAGTAGAACATGATCTTTGGAAGATTCATGTGATGATAACTTTAGTGCTCAATCCTTTATGCTCAATGCAATGACACTTTAATTCCGTCGTCAAAGTTAAGGATTAGATCCTTGTAATATGATGATGAAATTAAAGATCTTCATAGATTTATTCTTAGAAGTACAAATTGCATAAGAAGCTATTTAGCTCGTGTATGTCAGAGGGTACATCTGTCGAGCACTAGGTGTCGCAGATGATTGCTGACATCGATCAGCTAGGTTAGCTGGGCATTACCTACGTGGCCGAGACTACCAAAGATTTGATCTTATAGTCTCTACCCAAAGCTGGGACAGGTTTCATTATGAACCAAGAGTAAACTCTTGGAGAGTTGATGGCTATGCTCTAGGAGGCAAGCCAGAGCTTCTAAAAGGGGCAAAGGAAAATCATCACAGTCTTCTAGGAAGACAAAAGACATATCCCAAGATGTCTGCCTAAAATGTGGCAAACGGGGTCACTGAAGCGTGACTGCCGTATGGACAAGGCAGACATGAAGGAAGTGAAAGCGGGGCAAGGCTCCGCTTCAAGTATGTTTGTCATAAACATGTTCACTACTTAGTTTCAAAATTGGATTTTGATACTAATGTGGTACATAATATGTACTGATGTGCAGAATCTGCTGATAAGCAGGAGACTGACTTCAGTTGAGATTGATTGCGAATCAGAAACGGGACGAGAGTCGCTGTTTTAACCGTAGAAACCTAAGTTTAGGAACTACCCTTCAGGTATGTACTTAAATTAGGAAACTGTTAAATGTACTAGTTTGACTAGAAACATTATCTCTATATCTAGTATAACTCGTTGCGGGTATACCTTTATATTCTAGAACACTAAAGTGTTTTATTTTATAAAGATGATATTGAGATAAACACATTAGATGTGAATAACAATATATTATATTTTGAATATAATTGAATCTCAAACGTATACATGACAAACAAATAGCTCAAACTGAATTAATCAGTTGAGACTTATTTGTGGCATTGTTGTCTGGGACACATTAAACAAGACTCGTATATCCACACTTTCGAAGAGTGGGTACTAGGACAAATTTGATTTTATTCAAATGAAGTCTACGAATCTAGTTTATTAGGCAAAGCCTAAAACAAACACCTTTTACTTGGTAAAAGTGCAAGTGCCACCGATCTGTTAGCCCTCGTTCATAGTGACGTAAGTGGGCCCATATCTAGCTAGGCTAGAGGTGGATATGAACACTTTCGTAACCTTTACGGATGTGGCCACGTTATGGTTATGTGTTACTTTTGAAACACGAATCGAAACTTTTGATAATTCAAAGAGTTTCGACACGAAGTAGACAGACAGATCGGCTAAAGTATAAAACCGTCACGGTGGAACCAGGATGGAAATACTTAAGCTATAAGTTTCTCATTACTTGAAAGAGTATAGTATTCTTTCACAGTGGACTCCTCACGGAACACCTCAATTAGACGGTGTGTCTGAATGAGAAACCGAATTTGTTGGACATGATAAGGTTAATCATGAGTCGCTCTGAGCTACCATTTTCCTTCAAGGGATACGCATTAATAGTGCAAAACTTATTTTGAATAAGGTTCCATAAAAATCTGTTTGACATATTTCATATTAGATATGAACAGGAAAGAAATGGGTTTTCTCATCTCCTGAAGATTTGGAATGCTAGGCATATGTTTGGATAATACCAAACTAGAACCCAAATCGAATAAGTGCCTAATTTGTAGGTTCCTAAGATAACCAAAGTATAGTACTTATACAACTCACTAGAGAACAATGTAATTGTTGCTCGCCATGCGGTTTTCCCATTAGGAATACCTATATGCAGTGGTAAGTGAGAGGAAAGTAAAACTCGATGAAAATCGAAGTAATACTATTCCTGGCATCGATTCATTAATCGAACACAAACAGTTCATCAAGGATGAAATTGTACCACAATCTTCGAATACACAAGAACCGCGTAAGTTGGAGAGAGTCAGAAAACAACCTGATAGGTATGGTTTCTGATCTCACCTCAAAAGATGTCAATCTTATTGAGGAAGATAAACCGACTACGTATGAGGCAGTGATACAAGGTATCGACTCCCTATTATGGCAAAGTGCCATGATGTCCGAAATGGATTCCATGTATACCAACTAAGTTTAGACACTAGTTGTTGTACCGGAAGGCATTGTGCCTATTGGTACTATATAAGTCTTCAAGGAAGACATACATGGATGTCAACATACCAACGTACAAAGCTAGGCTTGTAGCGAAAAGGTATCGTTATCAACATTGTGTCGATTACGACGAAACCTTTTATCTGTTTGCCATGGTAAATCCATTTAGATAATGCTTGTTAATGCTGCATGTTTCATTTATGAAATATGACAGCTGAACGTCAAAATTGCTTTCCTTAAAGGAACCTTTTGGAGGATGTTTAAAACATCCTGACGATTTTGTCGTACCAAAACAAGCAAACAGGTTTGCAGGTTATCGATCCATTTATGGATTGTAGCAAGCATTGCATTCTTGGAACTATCGTTTTGATGTAATCATAATGGTGTATGATTTAATTCAAAATGAAAATGATTCTTGTGTATATAAGGAGGTTAGTGGAGCGCACTGACAGTGATTGTCCTAATAATGATGACATGTCTGTCATTCTTGGAAATGACATTCCATAATACAATCGGTGAAAGCTTGGATTTCATGAAAATTCTCCGTAGAATTCTTGGGAGAGACACCCTTTATTCTATGAATAAAGATCTACTAGGATAGATCTAAAGGTTGTTGGCTCTCTCCGATAACTCGTATATTGAAGATATGTACGCGACCTGATGTCTCATATGCTTTGAGCATATGGAGTCACAATCAGGCCAATCCAAGTGATAGTCACTGGATTGATGTTAAGAACATCCTTGAGTATCTTAGACGAACTAAGGATGCTTTCTTATACTATGGTGAAGGAGAACTTGGAGTGACTGGGTTCACCGTTGCAAGTTTCCTAACTGATGAAAACGACTATAAGTCGAAATAAAGGATACTATATAGTTTGAATAACGGAACATTGAGCTGGAAATATTCCAAGCAAGATATTGTTGCCGAATAAACAACAAAAGCAGAATATTGCTACAGCTGAGGCAGCAATAGAAGCCATTTGGGTCTTAATAATCCAAATTAGATTAGGAGTAGTTCTGTTAGCAGCTGAGCTAGGCTACAGCACAAACTAAAGAATTAATGGTCTCATCAACGATCCAAGTATATACTTCAACTATTCACCTGATTCGTTCGGATCATACATCGTGGTGATGTGATGATCGAATAAATAGCATCAGATGATAACTTTGCAAATTCGCTGACGAAAGTAGTTTCTTAGTAGAAGATTGAGCGACTCATACATAGTTCAAGTGTAGGACACTTGAGTGATTGGCTATAGGCCAAGTGGGAGATTGTTGGACAATTATGACCCATAGCATCACTATTTGTACAAAACATGGTGTTGTTGTACAAATTAATTATGTGACAAAGGAAATTGCTCTTTTATCTTTTGTAATTAGATTACCGGGATATATAAATGATAAAAGTCCATATGATTAATTCCGAATTGATAAGATATGAGACAGTATCAATCCATGAAGGTTTAATCATTAAAACATCCCTAATCGGAGTATTATCGAGATTGGACATCGATAATGCAGAATAAACTAGTATTGCACTTGTGCGTGTTATGGGAGCATAACGGCATAGTTCTCATATATTTGGGTATTGGATACTCATGCAAGTGTAATGGGAGGTTGTGTTTACCGATGGTACAGAAACAGCTTCGCTTTGGATAGACCCCTCAGAATTCCATTGGTAGTATGACTATGTGTCTAGGAAGTCCGAATCAGGGTAGGTGTATTTGGTCTTAACCTGAGACTTGCACCGCTAAAACTTGCGGACAATCAATATACTTTGGTTTGGTCGTCCAGGGCTTTAACCGGTTCTGTGTACGCCTCTTCTGTGTATATTGAGAATCGTAGTGTATTGGGTGTGATGTCAAGATGGAAGTATCACTCTAGTCATAGTGGAGATGATGGTCACGTAGGATACGGAACTAGTACTCTTTATTAATGCAGTCATCGGGATAATATGACTAGATCATGATTATCCGATTATAGAGACTAGTTACCAGAGATCCGACATGTGCTTCGTACCAAGCAGACACAATTCCAGCCCCAGGCCTAGCACGTGACATCCGATAATAGATCGTAATACGCAATACTACGTATACTACGCCTTATACAGATTACATACTCCTTTAAGAATATTTTTGGAGAATTCGGTAGGCACGGTGATTTGCTAGAAGCCAACCATATCTTGTAAATCGGTAAAAAATGTAGTACTAGGTACGTACGTGTTCGGATAGTCCGACGACCGGATTTACTGCCAACATATCCGGGGATCTCATGGGTCGCTTCCCGAAGATTCACCGATGACGTATGACTCGCACATAATTAATCTAGGATTAATTAATAGAGAGAGAAAATTAATCTGGGATTAATTACAGAGATATTTTATCTGGGATAAAATATTATTAAAAGAGAGAGAGAACGATTAATTTGGAATTAATCTATAAAATAATATATTCGATATATTATACGAAATTAGATTTCGACGCGGAATTAAAATTAGATTTTAATTCGGGCGAACGAGTTAATTTAGAATTAATTCGTTAGCGACGTGAATAGTAATTTTGCTAGGCATTATTATTTAATTAAATTTGATTTAATTATGTCGCAATGGAAAATTCGTTAATTCAGAATTAGCGAACCCGAGCCCGGGAGTGTTTACGGGTCCACTCGCATTTCAAATTTAAGTGCGGCCCACAAGTCACATCAAGCGTCAAATCACTAGTCAATCAAGTGATGGAAGTCACATCACTTTGAGTGAAATGATGCTTGTCATCATTGATTGATGTGAATAGTTGATGGTGGTTGTTGAATGCATTTAATGCCATTTTTCCCTCACTTTTGCTTTTTGTTTTTGGAAAAACAAATACAAAATGTGTAGAGATTTGGGTATATGTTTTATTAGGTTTTAGAAACCAAAATATACAACAACACAACTACTCTCCTCTCTCCCTCTTATTTTCGGCCAAGGACCAAAATACTCTCCTTCTCCATTTCTTTCATGACGAAAGTTCAACAAGGGGAAATAGAAAAATTGTGGCAATTTTTTAAGAGTGCTAGCACACAAAAGGAGTCATCCAAAGGTGATAGGGAAACTCATTCATGAGCATGGAATCACACACAAAGCTTGGAGCTTGGAGATTCAACTTGGAGCACAAAAGGGAGCTATGGCCGAAACTTCAAGGAGCTTGAAGAAATTTTTATTGTTCCTCGCATCGCAAAAGCCGATCAAAGTGAGTATTCTGCAAATTAACTTTGTTGTATTCACACTTATAATACTTAATTGATCTTGGGACTATAGTAGAAACCCAACAAGAAGGAAATTGCAACTTCTTCCATCCTGAAATGACTTAACCTGCAAAAACTAAACACACAAAATGAAAGCACACCAAATCACAATATATACACAAATTGCATGGTTTGCCTCCCTGCTAGCGCTAAGTTTAATGCCATCAGCTAGACATGACTGCCCGAACGTTATGCTGGATCTGAAAGTGTGACACTTTATTTTTGTCGCTCAAATGATTCTCCCAAATAGTGCTTGACGCACTGACTGTTAACCTTAAATGTTTCATTGGTATTGGGATCCAGTAACTCAACGGCTCCATATGGTAAAACCTGAGTGATCACAAATGGACCTGACCACATTGATTTCAATTTTCCAGGGAAAAGTTTCAACCTCGAGTTGTACAAAAACACCTGCTACCTTGGTTCCAACTGTCTGTGCACTATTTTTTCGGTCATGCCATTTTTGGTCTTTTCCTTGTACAATCTGGCATTCTCATAAGCCTGTAAGCGAAATTCCTCCAATTCATTGAGTTGATAAAGTCTTTTCTCTCATGCAGCTTGTGGATCAAGATTCAACTTCTTCAGTGCCCAGTACACCTTGTGTTCAAGCTCAACTGGCAGATGGCACGCTTTCCCAAACACCAATCGATATGGGGACATACCAATGGGTGTCTTGTAAGCTGTCCGGTAGGCCCATAATGCATCATCCAATTTTGTAGACCAATCCATCCTTGTTGATCCAACGGTTGTCTCCAAGATTCTTTTGATCTCTCTATTTGAAACTTCAACCTGTCCATTTGACTGTGGATGGTAGGTAGTGGCAACCTTATGAGTAACTCCGTATTTAGATAGGAGTGCATCGAAGTATCTGTTGCAGAAATGTGAGCCACCATCGCTGATGATTGCACGAGGTGTTCCAAAGCGAGTGAAAATATTCTTTTTAAGGAATTTGATCACCACTTTTGAATCGTTGGATGGCAGTGCAATTGCTTTAACCCATTTGGAGATGTATTCTACTGCAACCAGAATGTACAGGTTTCCGAATGATGGAACAAAAGGTCCCATAAAATCAATACACCATACATCGAATATCTCCACTTCCAAAATATTTTGCAAAGGTCCTTCATTTCTCCTCGAAATATTTCCTGTTCTCTGGCACCTGTCACATTGAAGAGCAAAAAGATAAGCATCTTTAAAAAGAGTGGGCCAGAACAAACCTGATTGTAGGACTTTGGTTGCAGTTTTATTCCCGCTGAAGTGTCCGCCATATGGTGATGAATCACAGTGCTACAAAACATTGTTGACTTCCTCATGTGGAACACACCGTCTCAGTAATTGATCAGCACAACATTTGAACAAATACGGCTCATCCCATACATAATGCTTGACTTCTTTGAAGAATTTTTTCCGTTGCTGAGTTGTCCATTCCAACAGCCATTTTACTGACACTATGTAGTTGACATAGTCATCATACCAAGGGACATCATGCTGTTTTATGGCAAATAGTTGTTCATCTGGAAAAGTTTCTTTGATTGTCAGTTCTTTGCCAGCTATTTCTCCATTCTTGAGCCTCGATAAATTATATGCCACTTGGTTTTCTATCTCTTTCCTGTCTCGAATCTCCACATCGAATTCTTGTAGAAGAAGTATCCAACGGATCAATTTGGGTTTGGCATCTTTCTTCGTGATTAGATATTTGATTGCTGAATGATTTGTGTAGACCACCACTTTGGGACCCAGCAGATAAGAGCAAAATTTGTCAAAAGCGAACACAACTGCAAGCAACTCCTTTTCAGTGGTCGTGTAGTTGAGTTGAGCTTCATTTAGAGTTCTGCTGGAATAATAAATGGTGTGGAAAATTTTTGCTTTGCGTTGTCCCAATACTGCATCTACATGGAAGGGTCCAGTCTGGTGCTACAATGATGAGAGCAGAAACCAGCTTCTGTTTCAAGATCTCAAAAGATTCCTGGCATTCTTTGGTGAAGTTGAAAGGCACATCCTTCAAAAAAAGATTGCACAGAGGTTTAGCAATCTTAGAAAAGTGTTTGATAAATCTTCTGTAAAAGCCAGCATGTCCAGAAATCTCTGAATCCCTTAGACAGATGTTGGTGGAGGTAGTTTTTCAATTGTCTTGATCTTTGCTTTGTCTACCTCGATTCCCTTTTGTGAGATTCGATGTCCAAGAACGATGCCTTCATGCATTATGAAGCAGCATTTCTCCCAATTGAGTACCAAATTTGTATCTTCACACCTTTGTAACACTTGTTCCATATTTTGCAAGCAATGATCAAATGAGTCTCCAAACACAGAGAAGTCATCCATAAACACCTCCATACTCTGCTCCAGCATGTCTGATAAAATGGCCATCATGCAACGCTGAAATTGTTGGAGTTTCTCGGTCCATAGGATCGAATACAAGCAATGAAATATGTGCGAATACAAATCGAAAAAGTCGCTGAATACTTACATCGATCGATTGAGCGATGCGGCAACGAACAAAAATTTCAGATTGCTCACTGCACTGGTTCGGCAGTCCACTGCAACAGCCCACTGGTTTGCGCCCATTAGAGGTCCTCGAACAAGCTCCAAGCTTCGTCGAATGATTCCCGGCTCATTGGTGAACTTCCCTATCACCTTCGCATGTCTCGTAAGTGTGCTAGCACTTGTGATTTTGTCACAAAATCACACTCTTGGCTTCCCTACTGTTCGGCATTTACAGCAAAACCAGAAGGTTTTTTGGCCCTTTGGGCATGAGCAAGAAGAAAGAAATGGGAGAGAGAGAGTTGTGTTTGGTTTCACAAATTTGTGTATTAAATACACACATTTGAATTTCAAATTCATTTCAAGTGAATTTGGCTTTCAAAAAGTAAACCATTAAAGCTTTAATGGCACCAACCACACACATCAATTTGTCAATCCATCAATCAGTGAATAGTGACTGGCGTCAATCACTCAAAATGAAAGACATCCATCACTTGATTGACGAATGATGTGACGCTAGAAGCGACTAGCGATTTGACGCTTAATTTGATTTGCCGCACTCGAATTCGAAATGCGAATGCGCTCGTAAATAATCTCGGGCTCGGGTTCGCTAATTCTAAATTAATGAATTTTCCGTTGCGACGCAATTAAATCTAATTTAATTAAATAATCATGCCAAGCATAATTACTATTCTTGTCGCTAACGAATTAATTCTAAATTAATTCGCTCGCCCGAATTAAAATCTAATTTTAATTCCGCGTCGAAATCCAATTTCGTTAATATATCGAATATATTAATTAATCGATTAATTCCAAATTAATCATTATCTCTCTTTAATTGATATTTTATCCCAGATAAAATATCTCCGCAATTAATCCCAGATTAATTTTCTCTCTCTTCTAATTAATCCCATAATAATATAGAGTGCGAGTTATACGTCATCGGTGAATCTTTGGGAAGTGACCCATGAGATCCCCGGATATGTTGGCAGTCAAATCGGTCATCGGACTATCCGAACACGTAAGTACCAAGTACTACGTTTTACCGATTTACAAGACAAGGTTGGCCTCTAGCAAAGCGCCATGCCTACACAATTGTAGGACACAGAACTGGACGACGCATACTATTCCAGGCTTCTGGCCTAGTTTGGAATACGGAGTAGCCCGCCGGGGACTAAACCGGAAAATAATGGAGTCGCCACCCGGTGTGAACCGGGAAAATGAGATTTAAGGCCGCACTCACCCCTCGCAAGGGAAGACCTCAAACCGTTGGGTCGGAATGGTCCCTTACTTATGTCACTTGTAATGAAAGGATTTGTGTTAATTTAATCAAGCTTAAGTAACACTTATTTCCAAGAGTATCATGCTTCTAAATCCATATGCCCAAAAATAGAACTTACACCTAAATTTGCATATATTTCACATCTAAGATTGCATGCTTGAAAGTACATCAAAGTAGCAACGAACATACAACTTCATTGGCATATTGTATTCATGGAAACACAAGCACACACTAACCACACAAGCACACGTAGAGGCGAATCAAATAATGGCGAACATGTGATTTCATAGACATATCATAAACAAATAGCCATTACATGTCCATGCACAAATAAAAGGGTCAACTAAGTACATAATGCAAAAAGACACTTAAGGATACAATTAGGCATTAAAGTAAGCATGCTATGACGTGGTGTAAAAGAAGATAACTAATATGGACACAAACACACATGTGAGCACTTTTCCAAGTGGTACGTGGAATTGTATCCTAAGTACAGACCGCATACCGTCCATTCGAAATCGGCTACAGAATTTATGTCTGGGTTTCCATCCGATATACTACAAGAAATAATACTCAAATGCTATCATAACATGGATATATGAATTATACTACGTTAAGCCAAGACTAAGGTAAATGATGCATCCAATATATGAAAGGCGCGGCGAATATCGTGGTAAAGGTAGCCTTTTAGGCTTTTTTCTTCCCCAAATGGAGAACCTTTTTAGTCCAACACAATAAGCCCATGCGCTTTCCATTACAATGCGTACAAAGACAAAGATAACTATATGAACTTCGTATACCCGATTGAACACATCTTATATTCAACCGAATATACATCAACCGGCGCGGCAAAGCATCGTGGTAAAGGATTTTAACCCCTCCAAATAGGGGACCTTTAATCCGACTTACTAAGCCCATGCGCTCGATTGCATCATGCATACAAAGAATAAAGACAATAATATCAAACTTAGTGTGCCCGATTGAACATATCTTACTTTCAACCGAACACACATCAACCGGTTCGGCAAAGCATCGTGGTAAAGGGTTTTAACCCCTCCAAATAGGGGACCTTTAATCCAACTTACTAAGCCCATGCCCTCGATCGCATCATGCATACAAAGAATAAAGACAATGATATCAAACTTGGTATGCCCGATTGAACATATCTTACATTCAACCGAACACACATCAATCGGCGCGGCCAAGCATCGTGGTAAAGGGTTTTTAACCCCTCCAAATAGGGGACCTTTAATCCGACTTACTAAGCCCATGCGCTCGATCGCATCATGCATAAACAAGTAACATGCGGAATTTGAATGATGAATAATAAATAAATCAAAGCAACATAAAACAAAAGAAAATGTCGTTTACTCAAGCGGTACGTGAAGTTGTATCCCGAGTACATATCATACTACCGTCCATTCAGAATCGGCTATGAAATTTATGTCCGGGTTTCCATCCGATATACCGTGAGAGTTGACACATATTTCATTTTATTCCTAAGCCACAACATACAATATTTCGTAATCCATGCATATTTATCTACTCAAGGGCCACAACATGCATTTTAACATAACAATCATGCTAACAATACTCAATAAATAATGAAAATAAAACAGAAAACGAATGTGGAAAATACCCTCAGGTCTAACCTTTTATTTCGACACTCCGCAATTTTTCTGGTTCACTAGTTTGCGTTTTACCTTGATGTTTCGATGTTTTCACTCCGTTTTGCTGCTATTTCCTCGCAGTTTTCTGGTCACTGTTTAAGGTGCATTTAGGGACTGTTTTGTGCGGTTTGAATGGGTATGGGGCTCCTGTTTGTTCGGTTGTTCAAATGTTTTAAAGTGCAGTTTTTGTTCACTGTTTTGGGCGGTTTATGGACTGTTTTTCAGTGCAGTTTTTGGACAATTTCTGGGCTATTTCAGGGCCTAATATGCGTGTAATTTTGGGTGTAATATGCGGCTGAATAAAGGTGCAATGTGAGGCAGATTGGGCTGATTGCGTGAGTGAGGTTATGTAGGGGCAGTTTGTGATTTGTGCTTTGTGTGAGGCTATGATTTTTTGAATGGGAAGTCTTCTTGTGCGTGAGAGGGCAGATAGCTTATGGGTTGAAGGTAGATTGCGTAGTGTGTTACTTACATTTATGTGTGCAGGTTGGCGTTGGCTTGTGGTTGAGACGTGAGTGGAGTAAGGGGTTGTTGATGATCTTTAACGTGATGGTTGCATGGTAGCAGGTCAATGGCGTGGTGTCTTGGCTGGAGCGTGAGGTGGCCTAAGGGTCTGTTGATGGTCTGGCTGTGTGAAGGTTCTTGGTGTTGAAAGGAGCTATGCGTGAAGTTAGAGGGTGCTACGTGAGTGGAATTTGTGCGTGCAGGTGGCAGTGCACTATGAAGGAGTTTAGGTTTTTTATTGTTTTGCCGTGAGTGAGAGTCTAGGGTTTATTATTTTTGTGTTTGTAGTTTGGGCCGTGAATGGGAGTGCTATGGGAGTGTCTCTTTTATAGACAAAGGATAGGCTTGACAAGGAAAGGGATTTGGCTAATTAAAAAGGGATATGATTTAGTTTCAAGTAAGGTAAATACAAGATTGAGGGGGGACAAATTTAGGCTTGATTAGGAAGTTTGTATATTTAGTTTGTGTTGATTAGGCATACAATATTTTTAATTGGTTATGATTGATTTTAATTAGGCATAATATCTCTTTAATTTAGTATATGATATTTTGGATTAGGAAGTTACAATATTTTAATTTGGTATAATTATATTTTATGTCTAATTTAATTTGGTATATTATTTAATTAATATTTTATTTAATTAGGTTGTATTTTGAGGGCCTTGGGCGTGTGGGCCAAGTGTGGTGGGCTAGGTGTTGTGTTGGTTTGGTGAATGGGTTTGGGCCAAGGTTAAATGGTTCTGGTTTTTTTAGGCTAAATGTGCTTTAAAACGGAGGTCCAACGAGTGAGCCTGGAGCTAAACAAGCGAATAAAATTTAACGAAATACTGATTCCCTTCCGACAATCGTTTCCCGCAACTTCCTCGACTAAAAAGGTAGTGTCTCCAAATGAGACTCATCATAGGGACTCACATGCAAAAATACAGTGCCTACAGTCGCCCCCACTTTGATGGGACTTGTGTAATGTGTAACAGTGACAATCATATCAAAGTTATGCAATGCATTTTCACTTACCTGGCTCGCCAGCTGCCACTTGACTTACCATGTGTTGAGTTGAGTTGATTTGGTGGTGAGCTGCTGCGACCCCTGGTTCATTCTTGAACGGTGCTCCATTTTTAGAGCGCCATTTTCGGCATCTTTTGTGTGTGTGCTCCATTTTGGAGCGCCATTTCCGGCATTTGCTGTGTGTGCTCCATTTTGGAATGCCATTTTCGGCCTTTGCTGTGTGTGCTCCATTTTGGAACGCCATTTTCGGCATTTGCTGTGTGTGCTCCACTTTGGAACGCCATTTTCGGCCTTTGCAGTGTGTGCTCCATTTTGGAACGCCATTTTCGGCATCTGTTGTGGGTGCTCTATTTTGGAGTGCCATTTTCGGCGTCTGCTATGTGTGCTCCATTTTGGGGCGCCATTTTCGGCATTTATTGTGGTAGCGGTCCATTTCCGAACCGTGTTGTGCGAGAATGTGGCTCATTTTTGAACCGTTATTTGATAAGATGGTCTTTGCCGCTACAAACCTGCGAACACAAAAAAAACATTGCATGTATGTGATATGTATGCATGTATGCATGGATATGTATCATATTCCGATAGGTTAGGCCTTCCTTGGTCCATTTCCGAACCGTGCTCCATTTTTGGAGTGCCACTTTCGGCTTGATGTGAAAGTAGTCCATTTTCGAACCATGTTCCACTTTCGGAGTGCCATACTCGGCCAAACTGATGCTGATGTGGGCTCACCCTTGGGACTCGTCCCTAAACTGAAACTGATGTGGGACTCGGCCCTGGGACTCATCCCCAAAACTGAAACTGATGTGGGACTCAGCCCCTAAACTGATGCTGATACTGATGTGGGCCTCGCCCCCAAGCTGATATTGATGTGGGCCTCGGCCATATACTGATATTGATGTGGGCCTCAGCCCTAAACTGATATTGATGTGGGCCTCGGCCCTAAACTGATGTTGATTTGGGCCTCGCCCCAAGCTGACACTAATGTGGGCCTCGGCCCTGACTGATACTGATATGGGCCTCAGCCCCAGAATGATACTGATGTGGGCCTCGGCCCTGGGCTGAAATTGATGTGGGCCTCGGCCCTGGGACTCATCCCCAAACTGTAACTGATGTGGGCCTCGTCCCTGGGACTCATCCCCAAAATTGAAACTGATGTGGGCCTTGGCCCTAAGCTGATACTGATGTGGGCCTCGGCCCTGGGACTCATCCCCAAACTGATGCTGATATGGGCCTAAGCCCCTAAACTGATGCTGATAATGTGGGCCTTGCCCCCAAGCTGATACTGATTCATTTCTGAAACTGACTATACTGTTGTTGCTTCCGAAGATTCCACGTGTTCTAAACATCACTGAATTTCATAGTACCAAGGTTGAATGCTTTTCTCAAATATACTCATGTTGCAGGTTGGAGGGAGAGACTCAGGCAAGTAAACAAAATGAACGTCTTTATTATCATTTAAGAAATGGTTCGAATAGGTAGACCAAATCAATGTTTATATTAAAAATGCAGGATCAAATAAACTAGGAGGAACAACTTCATCATTCGCAGCATTGCCTTCTTTCTTGGCCTACGGTTCGTCACTGTCATCCCTTATCTCCATGTAAGAAGCTTGGTGGATAATGGTTTGGAGGACAAAAGTTTCGGGCAATCCAGAGTTGATCATGTAGGTGGGTGAAGGAACGGAGTGGTAATTTGGTAGGGGGTTCCAATATGTGTTGGGTTGTTCTTTCTTTGGGTCGGGTATTTTGTGAGCATCGATAGGTTTTGGATTTCATGCCTAAGGCGGGTGCAGTTGTCAGTTTCGTGGCCTCTCCTCTGATGGAAGTGACAATACAAGCTTAGGTCAAGGTTGGGTGGTATAGGATCTGGAAGCGGTTTAGGCTCTAAGGGTTTTAGGAGTCATTGTCCCTTCAACTTCTCAAGCACCTTAGATAATGGCTTCCACAGGTTAGAGAAATGTCGGTTCTTGATGGCAGCAACCTCGGCAGTAGTGGGTTTAGTCTCAGAATGCCCCCCAAAAGTTCTTCTATTCTGGCCATAAAACTTTCTGTTTTCATCCTCCTCTTCTTCAATATCCATAACAGTCTCTCTCAACTGTCGGAAATCAGTAATCATGGAGGTCATCCTCCTCAGCTTACCATAAATAGAGGGCTTGGTGCCCTTGATAATCATCTTAATTTGGTCTTTCTCTGAATACCGAGTCTGCATTTTCAAAAGCTGGCTTCTCCAGCGATCCACATTCTCTTTGAAACTTTCCTCTGGCTTTTGTTTAGTGTTCTCCAAATCACGGAGTGACAAGTCAATCTCTAAGTCTGTAACATACTGCTTCAGAAAAGCATCAGCTAGTTCTCTCCAATCTTCTTTAACCTTCTTCTCAAGGCTATGATACCAAACCACAGGTGCCCCCTCGAGTGACATCCCAAACATCTTTTGGACCTGGCGCTGTGATAGGCCCACTGAACTCATGACTGAGACGTATTGCTGCAGATGGACTCTCGGGTCTCCATTCCCATTAAACTTGGCCATGTCGGGCATTTTAAACTGAGCTGGAAGCTGTTCTCCGAAGGTCATTGCCTCATAATCTAACAACTCTTCATGTTTACCCCTCATTTTGCGGGTAACTGTTTCAACCTGATCCCGGAGCTTCTGAAATTCTGCCTGAGACCCAATCACTCTGCCTGTTGTATACTCTGCCATGTCATCATCAAAAGTGGGGATATCATCCCCCAACCCATTCAGAGGCTCCTCGCGCCTCACATTCACAGAATTTCCCCCAGCACGAGGTACAGCCATATTTTCCATGGCGGTAGTCAAGGCTTGCAACTGTTCGATAATCTTGGCGAAACTGTTCTCTAACTGATCCATACGGGATTCACTCATGACTGTTACTGTTCTTTTAATGAGCCTTGTTCCTTCTCTAACCCAAACGGTATCTATGATATCTTTTTGAGACATAGAAGGTGTTAACATGACATATGTATGTATGAGGTGCATGAGATGCATGTAACATATATAACATACTAAATCAACTAAAATTTTCAAACAAATCGGCCCCTTATCATTTTAGAAGCTTTTGGGCTAACTGTCATAGGAGTGAACTCGTCCCAGTTTAAATGGCCCAACAAGTTCACATCTCATGGCAAAGAGCCCAACTAAATCCAAATGGTAATGTTCCGAACACAAGCACAAAGTGGCCCATCAATCACTTAGAAGCCTTTGTCCCAATCGTCATAAAATACGTTCTTGTCCCAGTTTAAATGGCCCAACAAGCCCATATCCCATGACAAATGGTCCAAATGGATCCAAACGACAATGTTCCCAAACACAAGCATAAAAGAAAGATAATGCAAACATAAAACAATGATTTCTACAGAATGGCCCATCAACATTTCAGAAGCTTTGGGCCTAATGGTCATAAGGTACGAACTCGCCCCAGTTTAAATGGCCCAGCAAGTTCGTATTTCTGACAATAGTCCAACTGCATCCAAATGAGGATGGTCCACAAGCATATATTCAAGGAAATAATTGTTACTTTAACCATACAAACCTGGTCTATGGGTGGGTTCGCAAGAGTGTAGACAAAGGCTCTCACCGGCGAAGGATGGCCCACAACTAGGTCTCCCCAATCAAGGGTTCGAGCGACCAAGTGAGCGCACCCTTTTTTTATACACTAAGGTACGTGCCAATGAGCTATGGTGTGTGACTGACTGTCAAATGGATTTCCAGTTGTAGATTCCCCAGAGGGAGGGTGGAGCGAGGCTCTCTTAAGCACCCTAGCCTCTTAGGCTCTTATCGCTTGGTGACAGGAATAAACAACGAGTCCTCCAAATTAGTCCATCACAATAGGCTAGGGTAGATGGCTATATAGGTGCCTTCATAGCTTTTCCTTCTAGAAAGGTAGTGAATGAAGGAAGACACCAAACCATTACCTAGCCTCAAAATGCCTTTGATTAAACCCCCATTTTATCCACTATAGACACGGTCAATTAGAACATAAATCCAAACATTACAAGACAATATTTCGGGGCCGATTCTCTATCCCCAGTGGAGTCGCCAGACTGTAGGACACAGAACTGGACGACGCATGATGTTCCAGGCTCGCGGCCTAGTTTGGAATACAGAGTAGCCCGCGGGGGACTAAACCGGAGAATAATGGAGTCGCCACCCGGTGTGAACCGGGAAAATGAGATTTAAGGCCGCACTCACCCCTCGCAAGGGAAGACCTTAAACCGTTGGGTACGAAATCGTCCCTTACTTATGTCACTTGTAATGAAAGGATTTGTGTAATAATTTAATCAAGCTTAAGTAACACTTATTTCCAAGAGTATCATGCTTCTAAATCCATATGCCCAAAAATAGAACTTACACCTAAATTTGCATATATTTCACATCTAAGATTGCATGCTTGAAAGTACATCAAAGTAGCAACGAACATACAACTTCATTGGCATATTGTATTCATGGAAATACAAGCACACACTAACCACACAAGCACATATAGAGGCGAATCAAATAATGGCAAACATGTGATTTCATAGACATATCATAAACAAATAGCCATTACATGTCCATGCACAAATAAAAGAGTCAACTAAGTACATAATGCAAAAAGACACTTAAGGATACAATTAGGCATTAAAGTAAGCATGCTATGACGTGGTGCAAAAGAAGATAACTAATATGGACACAAACACACATGTGAGCACTTTTCCAAGTGGTACGTGGAATTTTATCCTAAGTACAGACCGCATTACAGTCCATTCGGAATCGGCTACAGAATTTATGTCTGGGTTTCCATCCGATATACTACAAGAAATAATACTCAAATGCTATCATAACATGGATATATGAATTATACTCTGTTAAGCCAAGACTAAGGTAAATGATGCATCCAAATATGAAAGGCGCGGCGAATATCGTGGTAAAGGTAGCCTTTTAGGCTTTTTTTCTTCCCCCAAATGGAGAACCTTTTTAGAGTCAACACAATAAGCCCATGCGCTTTCCATTACAATGCGTACAAAGACAAAGATAACTATATGAGACTTCGTATACCCGATTGAACACATCTTATATTCAACCGAATATACATCAACCGGCGCGGCAAAGCATCGTGGTAAAGGATTTTAACCCCTCCAAATAGGGGACCTTTAATCCGACTTACTAAGCCCATGAGCTCGATTGCATCATGCATACAAAGAATAAAGACAATAATATCAAACTTAGTGTGCCCGATTGAACATATCTTACTTTCAACCGAACAAACATCAACCGGCGCGGCAAAGCATCGTGGTAAAGGGTTTTAACCCCTCCAAATATGGGACCTTTAATCCAACTTACTAAGCCCATGTGCTCGATCGCATCATGCATACAAAGAATAAAGGCAATGATATCAAACTTGGTATGCCCGATTGAACATATCTTACATTCAACCGAACCACATCAATCGGCGCGGCAAAGCGTGGTAAAGGGTTTTAACCCGTCCAAATAGGGGACCTTTAATCCGACTTACTAAGCCCATGCGCTCGATCGCATCATGCATAAACAAGTAACATGCGGAATTTGAATGATGAATAATAAATAAATCAAAGCAACATAAAAAAAGAAAGTGTCGTTTACTCAAGCGGTACGTGGAGTTGTATCCCAAGTACAGATCATACTACCGTCCATTCGGAATCGGCTATGAAATTTATGTCGGGTTTTCCATCCGATATACCGCGAGAGTTGACACATCTTTCACTATTTTTCGGTAAGCCTCTAACCCTCTGTCGAGTACTCGGGAAACCGTGTTTCCTAGTGGTCTATGATCCCGTTAAATATCACACAATTTTGACTCTGGCCAACAAATTGTATGATAATTAACTAGTTAGATCTCTAAGATCAATTGGATCCAATCCAATTCCTAGATCCAGTAGGCGGACATCCAAGTCCTAAACATATATCTTATATATGCCATACATCCAATGTATTACCTAACCTTTTTCCTCTGAATCAACTAAGCCTTGGCTTTGTGATCCCAATCAAGTGCGACCCATTGACCATGGAAAGCTTCGTAATCAATGTCGATGAACAAGAAGTGGTCTTGACTTTGGCCAACAAACCACAACTTGGACAGGACACTGACATGTAACAAGCTTTCGTGATTCAAACACATCTTCGACAGAAAAAGGCCTTGACTTTGGCCAACAAACCAATGTCGTCTTAGATCTTGAGTAAGAATCACTCAATGGAAGGAACGACGCTTAATATTTAGCGAGGGTTTTTCGCGTGCAAATTGGCAACCAATTTATTATCTTTGTTAAGGTCTCATCATCATACACCCTTAAACATGCATTCTAAACACATAATAAAGCGTATACGAAAAGTAATAATGATATGCGGATGGATACTTTACATATTGATCCTAGATCAAATCTCTCCATTTCTCTCTCCCGCTAGCACATGTATTACTTCTACCCGTTACACTACACTTCTAAAGAAACCTCATTTACATTGAGGGGAATATGTGAGAAGAGAATACAAAGAATAAGGAGGTGAGAAGGCTGGACACGCAGGTCCAATTAATAAATTGAATTTATTACAACAATTTCTAAAATTGTCCCACCCATCTAATATCCATCCGATGTACATTATTCATGCATCGCAACCATGTATTCACACAAGCATGTTATCAATCAATCTAATCAAATTAATTAATCTGATAATTAGTGACCATCCAATGTTCAAACAACGATTTGATTTTGCCCGAGTCAAACTCGTTTTTGTGAATAAGTACTTAAAGTACGAATTCTTGAATTAAATTAAACTACATAATTAAATCTAATTTAACATGCATTTAATTCTAATTCATTATTTAATTCTAAATTAAATAACATGCTTTAATAATAAACCTTTTACGATTTAAATTCCAAATTTAATAGCTACGGGTCTCAAAGCCCGATTAACGTCCAATGTTAATTTAATTAAAGTCCAATGGGCTTTTAATTAATTTCTTAAGGCGTGGACTTTTGGTCAACTCGGGTTAAACCGATAACCAAAGTTCAATCCGGGAATTACCCCATAAGCCTTTAAATTAATTTTTGCCCATTAGGCCCGATTAAATTACAAAGGTCCATTAAATCGCATTTGGGCTTTATGGATGCGGTTTTGGTCCCAATTGGATCCAATCCAATTTGCCTTAACCCAACTTTGTACAACAAAGCCTATTAAGCCCATTTACAACATTTAAGCCCAAATTTCCAAAATTAGCCCAATTCAATTAAATTACAAAAATCCAATTTTCCAATTTAATTACCCTAAAGTGTATTACACAATTAACCACCTAAATTAACATTTCTAAAACATTAATTTACACAATTAATCATAACATTAACATTAAAACATGTCCAACACATTTAACAAAAATCAAACCCAATTACATGCTCTTATGCTCTCGGCAATTTGGGGATTTTACGTCCGATTTGAATTCAATCCAATTAATTTCACAATCGACATTAAATCATATTCCCGAATGATTTCCAACACATCCAATTGTCAAAAATCCCAAGACATATATAAGGCATAACTCTCGGCCAAGCTCAAGATTTTGGGCAAATTTGTTCCAAACTAAATTTGATCAAATTGATCCAATCAATCATCAATAAAAAACACATTTAAACATACTTATTCATCAAATTTCACAAATCATGCTCAAACACATTTTTACCCAAATTTTAGCCCTATGTCAAATTTCATGCTTTTACTCGCTCTGATACCATTGTTGGAGTTTCTAGGTCCATAGGATCGAATACAAGCAATGAAATATGTGCGAATACAAATCGAGAAAGTCGCGGAATACTTACATCGATCGGTTGAGCGACGCGGCAACGAACACAAATTTCAGATTGCTCACTGCACTGGTTCGGCAGTCCACTGCAACAGCCCACTGGTTTGCGCCCATTGGAGGTCCTCGAACAAGCTCCAAGCTTCGTCGAATGATTCCCGGATCATGGGTGAACTTCCCTATCACCTTCGCATGTCTCGTAAGTGTGCTAGCACTTGTGATTTTGCCACAAAATCACACTATTGGCTTCCCTACTGCTCGGTATTTACAGCAAAACCAGAAGGTTTTTTGGCCTTTTGGGCGTGAGCAAGAAGAAAGAAATGGGAGGAGAGAGAGTTGTGTTTGGTTCACAAATTTGTGTATTAAATACACACATTTGAATTTCAAATTCATTTCAAGTGAATTTGGCTTTCAAAAAGCAAACCATTAAAGCTTTAATGGCACCAACCACACACATCAACTTGTCAATCCATCAATCAGTGAATAGTGACTGGTGTCAATCACTCAAAGTGAAAGACATACATCACTTGATTGACGAATGATGTGACGCTAGAAGCGACTAGCGATTTGACGCTTGATTTGATTTGCCGCACTCGAATTCGAAATGCGAATGCGCTCGCAAATAATCTCGGGCTCGGGTTCGCTAATTCTAAATTAACGAATTTTCCATTGCGACGCAATTAAATCTAATTTAATTAAATAATTATGCCAAGCATAATTACTATTCACATCGCTAACGAATTAATTCTAAATTAATTCGCTCGCCCGAATTAAAATCTAATTTTAATTCCGCGTCGAAATCCAATTTCAATTAATATATCGAATATATTAATTAATCGATTAATTCCAAGTTAATCGTTATCTCTCTTTAATTGATATTTTATCCCAGATAAAATATCTCCGCAATTAATCCCAGATTAATTTTCTCTCTCTTCTAATTAATCCTAGATTAATATAGAGTGCGAGTTATATGTCATCGGTGAATCTTTGGGAAGCGACCCATGAGATCCCCGGATATGTTGGCAGTCAAATCGGTCGTCGGACTATCCGAACACGTAAGTACCAAGTACTACGTTTTACCGATTTACAAGACAAGGTTGGCCTCTAGCAAAGCACCATGCCTACCCAATTCTCCGGAAATATCCTTACAGGAATAAGGATCTATATCAAGCGTAGTATACCATAGCGTATTTCTGTCCAGTATCAGATGATCACATGCAAGGCCTGGGGCTGGTACAGTGTCTGCCCTGTACGATGCATATATCGGATAACGAGCAACTAGTCTCTTTAGAATCGAATAATCATGACCAAGTCATATTATCCCGACGGTTGCAACCTTTATAGAGTACCATTTCTGTATCCCTGCGCGATCATCAACTCCATATGACTGGAGTGACACTTCCATCTTGACATCACACCCAACACACTACGATTCTCGATATACCCAGAATTGGCGTACACAGGAACCGGTTAAAGCCCTGGACGACTTCAACCAAAGTATATTGATTGTCGTATGCATTAGCGGTGCAAGTCTCAGGTTAAGACCAAATACACCTACCCTGATTTTGGACTTCCATAGACACGTAGTCATACTACCAATGGAATTCTGAGGGGGTCTATCCAGAGCGAAGCTGTTTCCCGTACCATCGGTGAAACACAACCTCCTATTACACTTGCATGAGTATCCTATACCCAGATATACGAGAACTATGTCGTTGTGTCCTCACAATGCGCACAAGTGTAATACTAGTCTTTTACGTATTCATCGATGTCCAATCTCGATAATACTCTGACTAGGGATATTTAATGATTTTTCCTTCGTGGATTGATATTGTCTCATATCATTCTCAATCCAGGAACAAATCATAAGGAGCTTTCATCATTTATATATCGAGGTGATCTAATCACAAATGATAAGAGTGCAATCTCCTTTGTCACATAGTTAATTTGTACAACAACACCGTGATCTGTACAAATAGTGACGCTATGGGTCATAATTGTCCAACAGAAATGTGCAGGGGCATTACATAGTCCAAATGGCATCATGCGGAAAGCAAAAGTACCATAGGGACATGTAAAAGTAGTTTTCTCTTGATCTTCTAGGGCGATGGCAATCTGATTGTACCCTGAGTATCTGTCCAGAAAGCAATAGAACTCATGTCCCGCCAGTCTGTCCAACATCTGATCAATGAATGGCAGCGGAAAATGGTCTTTCCTTGTTTCTTTGTTCAACTTCCGGTAGTCCATGTATACTCTTCATTCATTCACCGTCCTTGTAGGAATCATCTCGTTCTTTTCATTTGTGACTACAGTGATTCCTTATTTCTTTGGCACACACTGCATAGGACTCACCCAAGTGCTGTCTGAGATAGGGTAAATGATGCCAGCATCAAACCATTTGATTATTTCTTTCTTTACGACTTCCTTCATGATTGGATTGAGTCTCTGTTGATGCTCCACTGTGGTTTTGTACTCATCGTTCATCAGAATCTTGTGCATGCTAAATGATGGACTAATGCCTCGAATGTCTTCTATAGTCCAGCCAATGGCTCTCTTGTACTCTTGTACTCTCGTAACACTCTCAGTAACTTTTCTTCTTGTTCCAATGTTAGCGAAGAAGAAATAATAACAGGTAATTCAGAAGAGTTTCCAAGAAATGCATACCTGAGATGGTTCGGGAGTAACTTTAGCTCCAACTGTGGTGGTTCTTCAATCGAAGGCTTGATTTGATCTTTCTTTGGGAGTTTCAGACTTTTAACTGGTGTTGTCGATTTGAATCGAAATGGCTTGTCAAGATAGTTGATACATTCTAGAATCTCAGCATCAAGCTCGCTGTCAGTCATGTTGGTGTTGCAAGCTTCAAGTTTGTCCGTGGGAACTGTATCAGTATCTTGGATGAGACTATCAACAACATCAATTCTGAAACATTCTTCCTCCTTTTCATCGTTAGGGAATTTCATTGCTTTGAAAACATTGAAAGTAACTTCTTGGTCCTGAACTTTCATGGTTAGTTCTCATTTTTGTACATCAATCACAATTCGACCTGTCGCCAAAAATGGTCTCCCAATGATAATAGGTACATCTTTGTTTTCTTCAATGTCAAGGATAATTAAATCTGCTGGGAGAATGAGTTTGTCAAGTTTGACCAGTACATCTTCAACGACTCCTCTCGAAAATACGAACGTTCTATCAGCAAGTTACAGCGAGACTGAGGTAGACATTTCTTCTCAAATTTTCAGTTTCCTGTAAATAGAAAAAGACATCAAATTAACACTTGCACCTAAATCACATAAAGCCTTACCAATGTAATGTTCTCCAATGGTGCATGGGACTGTGAAACTGCCAGGATCTTTCAACTTCGGGTGAAGTTTCCTCTGAATGATGGCACTGCATTCTTCTGTCAATGCTACTATCTCATAATCTCCCAATCTCCGCTTTTGTGAAAGAATGTCTTTTATGAATTTGACGTAACTGGGCATTTCTTCCAATGTTTCTGCGAATGGAATGTTGATATGCAGCTTTTTGAAGACCTCCAGGAATCGAGCAAACTGCTTGTCTAGTTTGTTTTTCTAAAGACGTTGAGGAAAATATGGAGGTGGAATGATCTGATCTTTTTCTTTTACCTTTGCTTCTTTTTCCTCTATCTGTGGAACTGCATATTTTGGAACTTCCTCAATTATTGCCTTGATTCCAACATCTTTGTTGATTTCAGTACCACTTTTCAAGGTGATGGCTTGACATTGCTCATTCCCTCGTTTCTTGGATTTGTTTCTTTGTTGCTAGGAAGATTCCCTGGCGGTCTGTAACTCTGAGCATTGTTCAGTTGTCCAATTTGATTCTCCAGTGCTTTAATGGAAGCTGATTGGCTCTGAAAGATAGCATCATATGCTACTTGTTGCTTTTTGAACATCTCTGCAATCTATTCTTTCATTTCTAGTTCTTTTTCAAACTCCTGGCTTTTGTTCTGTTGCTGAAATCCAGGTGGTGGATAGTTCTTTTGCCCTGAATTGTTGCTCCATGAAAAATTAGGATGATTCCTCCACCATAGGTTGTAGGTGTTGGAATATGTATTGTTCCCCTGTTTGTTGAAATTATTGACATAATTCACCATCTCTTCAAGTTGGGTTAGTTCTGGTACTCCTCCGTATAGTGAACTAGTGGATCCAATGTTATTTTGTGTGCTTAGAGTCTCCATGAATTTGCATATCTGATCCAGCTTGGCATTGACTGTTGTATTGGCTCCAACTTCATAAATTCCTGCAATTCTTTGAATCATGCTCCTTTCTGTTGCCCACAAGGAATTGTTGTTGGCCATTTCTTCAATTAGGTCACATGCTTGATCTTCTTTTTTTTCCATTAAAACTCCTCCAGCAGCAGTATCGATTATGGTTCTCATCAGTCCAGAAAGTCCATTATAGAAAGTTTGGACTTGAAGCCATTTTGGAATCTCATGGTGAGGACATTTCCGGAGCAAATCTTTATACCTTTCCCAAGCTTCGTAGAGAGTCTCTGAATCATGTTGTACAAAAGATGTGATGTCATTCCTCAGTTTTGCTGTTCTAGCTGGTGGAAAGTACTTTGAAGGAATTTGGTGGCTAGATTGTTCCAAGTTGTGTGGAACCTGCTGGTAGTGAATGTAGCCAAGCCTTTGCTTTGTCTTTCAAGGAATATGGAAAAATACGCAGTCTCATTCCTTCTTCAACTCCTCGGTTGTAATTGAAAGTGCCGCAAACTTCCAGGAAGTTGCTGATGTGGGCAATATGATCTTCAGTTGCATTCCCCCCAAACTGAACTGACTGCTGAATCATCTGAATGCATGTTTTGATGTCACACGCAATTGCTGGTAAGGGAGGAAGTACAATACATGAAATGAAACCCTCCACCACCGGAATGGTTCTGTCTCGAATGGGAATTGGTGGTGCAACCTCCAAAGGTTCAAGTTCCATGTTAATGATTGCTTCTTGGCCTTCTCGCATTTCCCTTCATAATTGTCTCATAGTTCTTTCAATCTCGGGGTCAAGCGGTCGGATTTCAAAGCTTCTGGTTTGTCTCATGTAGTGTATGAGAACCTGAAACACAATAAAATAAAAACAATAAGTAAAAAGAAATTAGATACAAGTAAAGGTATCTAACCTCAAAACTAATAGTGAAAGATAAATAAGTCTCTGGCAATGGCGCCAAAAACTTGACCTGCGTAATCACACGCGTATAACGCAAGCGCACGTATCTTTCAAGTAGTATAAAAAGTATCGATCCCACGAGGACTTAATACCTAATCTATTAATTTTCTGTGGTCAAATGATTACTAGTATCTAACAGGTTGATTGATTGATTTGAAATGGTGATGATTTTAAACTTAAAAACAAGTAAATAAAATTACTCAAAATTAAATTAAATAAAATTCAATATTAAGAAACTATCCAGGATTGTGATGTTGGGAAAACCTCTACGGTCCCGAGGATCGAATAAAGCGATGAAACATACAAGTGAATACAACGAAGAAGTTGCGGAATATTTACATCGATCGGTTGAACGATGCGGTGAAGAAAAAAACTTTTTATATCCTTTGAAACTCCTCCAAGGCTCACGGAAGTGGGCTGTTTTGGCTCTCCATTTTCCAAGCTTTTGGGTGGTGATTCCAAGCTCACAAGTGGGTTTCCCTATCACCTTTGTATGTCTCCAAATGTGTGCTAGCACTTAGGAATTTTTGCCACAAAATCCCTTATTTCTCCTTGCCATTCACGGTAAAACCAGTGAAGAGAGGAAGACAGCCCCTTGGGTGTGAGAGAGAGGAAGTTGGTTTGTTGTATTAATTAATTGATTTCAAAAATCAATTAAACATATACCAAATATGCTTTCAAAAAGTCAAGCATTAAAGCTTTTCCAACCACTTCCATCAATCAATCAAGTGACAAGTTGTCACATCACTCAAAGTGACATGTGATTTGACGTTTGATGTGACTAATGATTTTACGCTTGATGTGACTTATGGGCCGCACTTAAATTCGCAATGAGAGTGCGCTCGTAAACACTATCGGGCTCGGGTTCGCTAATTCCAAATTAACGAATTTTCCATTGCGTCGTAATTAAATAATTATGCCTAGCAAAATTACTATTCACGTCGCTAACGAATTAATTCTAAATTAACTTGTTCGCCCGAATTAAAATCCAATTTCAATTCCGCGTCGAAATCCAATTTCGTATAATATATCGAATATATTATTGTATCGATTAATTCTAAATTAATCGTTATCTCTCTTTAAATGATATTTTATCCTAGATAAAATATCTCCGTAATTAATCCCAGGTTAATTTTCTCTCTCATTTAATTAATCCCAGATTAATAAAGTGCGAGTCATACGTCATCGGTGAATCTTTGGGAAGCGACCCATAAGATCCCCGGATATGTTGCTAGTAAATCCGGTCGTCGGACTATCCGAACACGTAAGTACCTAGTACTACGTTTATACCGATTTACAAGACAAGGTTGGCTTCTAGCAAAGCGCAATGCCTACCCAATTCTCCAGAAATATCCTTACAGGAATATGTGATCTATATCAGGCGTAGTATACGTAGTATTGCGTATCTCGATACAGCATTGGATGTCACGTGCAAGGCTTGGGGCTGGAAATGTGTCTACCACGTACGAAGCACATATCGGATCTCTGGTAACTAGTCTCTATATCGGATAATCATGACCTTGTCATATTATTACGATGATTGCAGTACATAAGAGAACCAGTACCGTATCCTACGTGACCATCATCACCATTATGACTGGAGTGATACTTCCGTCTTGACATCACACCCAATACACTACGATTCTTAATATACCCAGTAGAGGTGTACACAGAACCTGTTAAAAGCCCTGGACGACCAAAACCCAAGTATATTGATTGTCGCAAGTATTAGCGGTGCAAGTCTCAAGTTAAGACCAAATACACCTACCCTGATTCGGACTTCCATAGACACATAGTCATACTACCAATGGAATTCTGAGGGGTCTATCTAGAGCGAAGCTGTTTCCCGTACCATCATGAGTATCCTATACCCAAATATATGAGAACTATGTCGTTATACCCTCACAAACGTGCACAAGTGTAATACTAGTCTTTTACGCATTATCGATGTCCAATCTCGATAATAATCTGACTAGGGATATTTAATGATTAAACCTTCGTGGATTGATACTGTCTCATATCATCTCAATCCAGGAACTAATCATATGGACCTTTCATCATTTATACATCTTGGTGATCTAATCACAAATGATAAAAGAGCAATCTCTTTTGTCACATAGTTAATTTGTACAACAACACCATGATCTGTACAAATAGTGACACTATTGGTCATAACTGTCTAACAATCTCCCACTTGGCCTATAGCCAGTCACTCAAGTGTCCTAGACCCGAACTATGTACGATTCGATCAAACTGCTGAGGAAAGGATTTCGTCAGCAGATTTGCATGATTATCATCTGATGCGATTGATTCGATCATCACATCGCCACAATGTATGATCCAAATGAATCAGATGAATATCGAAGTATATATCTGGATCGTTGATGAGACCATTAATTCTTTAGCCTACGCTGTAGCCTAGCTCAGCTGCTAACAGAACTATATCTAATCTAATTAGATTATTATTGACCCAAATGGCTTCTATTGCTGCCTCAGCTGCAGTAATAATCCACTTTTGTTGTTTATTCGGTAACAGTATCTTACTAGGAAGATTTCCAGCTCATTGTTTCGTTATTCAAACTTTACAGTACCGTTATTACGATTTATAGTCGTTATTGGTTTGGAAACTTGCACGGTGATCCCAATCACTTCAAGTTCTGATTCTCCATAGTTTAAGACATCATCCTTAGTTCTCTAAGATACTAGGTATGTTCTTAACATCAATCCAATCACTATCACTTGGATTGGCCCGATTGTGACTCCATATGCTCAAAGCATATGAGACACCAGGCGCGTATATTTTTCAATGTACGATTTCTCGGAGAGTATTAACAACTTTAAATCTATCCCAATAGATCTTTATTCATAGAATAAAGGTTGTTTCTCCTAAGAATTCTACGGAGAATTTTTCTTATGAAAGCCAAGCTTTCACCGATTGTTTTATGGGAATATAATTTCCAAGAAATGATATGTCATCATTATTTAGGACTTTCATTGTCAGTGCGCTCCCACTAACCTTCTTATATACACAAGAATCATTTACGTTTTGAAATAAATCATACACCATTATGATTACATCAAAACGATAATTCCAAGAACGATATGCTTGCTTCAATCCATCCATGGATCGAATAACCTACAAACCTTGTTTGCTAGTTATGGTACGACAAAACTATCAGGATGTTGTAAACATCTTCCAAAAGGTTTCCGTTAAGGAAATCCGTTTTGGCATTCAGCTGCCATATTTCATGAATGAAATATGCAACATCAGCAAGCATTATCTAAATGGATTTAACCATGGCAACGGTTAAAAGGTTTCATTGTAATCGACACAATGTTGATAACGATACCTTTTTCGCTATAAGCCCAGCTTAGTACGTTGGTATATTGCCTTCCATGTATGTCTTCCTTGAAGACTTATACAGTACTAGTAGGCACAATGCCTTGCGGTACATCAACTAGTATCCAAACTTAGTTGGTATACATGGAATCCATTTCGGATATTATGGCACTTTGCCATAATAGGGAGTCGATACCTTGTATCACTTCCTCATACGTAGTCAGTTCGTATTCCTCAATAAGATTGACATCTTTATGAGGTGAGATAAGAAACCCATACCCCAGGTTGTTTTCTGACTCTCTCCGACTTACGTGGTTCTTATGTATTCGAAGATTACTGGTATAGTTTCATCCTTGATGAACCATTTATGTTCCATTAAGGAATCGGTGCCTGGAATAGTATTACTCCGATTTTCATCGAGTTTTACTTTCCTCTCATTTACCACTGCATATTGGTATTCCTCTTAGGAAAATCGCATGGTGAGCAACAATTAAATTGTTCTGTAGTGAGTTGTATAAGTACTATACTTTGGTTTCCCTAGGATAACCCACAACTTAGGCAGTTATTCGATTCGGGTTTTAGTTTGGTATCATCCAAACATATGTCTAGCATTCCCAAATCTTCAGAAGTGAGAAAAACCAGTTTCTTTTCTGTTCATATCTAATATGAAATCTGTCAAACAGATTTTTATGGAACCTTATTCTAAATAAGTTTTGCACTGTTTAAAGCTTATCCGTTGAAGGAAATGGTAGCTCAGAGTGACTCATGATTAACCTTATCATGTCTAACAAAATTCGGTTACTCTGTTCGGACACACCGTCAAATTGACGTGTTCCGGGAGGAGTCTTCATTGAAAGAATACTATACTCTTTCAAGTATATGAGAAACTTATTGCTTAAGTATTTTCATCATGATCTAACCGTGACGATTTAATACTTTAGCCGATCTGTTTGTGTATTTCGTGTCGAAACTCTAAAAGTTTCCGATTTGTGTTTCAAAAGAGACACATAACCATAACGCGATACCACATCCGTAAATGTCACGAAACATTCATATCCACTTCTAGCCTAGCTAGATATGGGCCCACTTACTTCACTATGAATAAGGGCTAACAGATCGATGGCATTTACACTTTTACCAAGTAAAATATGTTTTAGGCACTTTGCCCAATAAACTAGATTCGTAGACTTTATTTGATTGAAATCAAATCAGTCCTAGTACCCACTCTTCGAAAGTGTGGATATACGATTCTTTTTTATTGTGTCCCAGACAACAATGCCACAACTAAGTCTCAACTGATTTACTCAGTTTGAGCTATTTGTTTGTCATATTATACGTTTGAGATTTATTTATATTCAAAATATAAATACTGTTGTTCACATCTAATGTGTTTATCTCAATATCATCTTTATAAAATAAAACACTTTAGTGTTCTATGATATAAAGGTATACCGCAACGGGTTAAACCCTGATATAGAGATAATGTTTCTAGTCTAACTAGTTACATTATAACAGTTTCCTAATTTAAGTACACACCCAAATGGTAGTTCCTAAACTTAGGTCTCTACGGTTAAAACAGTGACTTTCGTCCCGTTTCCGATTCGCAGATTAATCTCAACTGAAGTCAGTATCCTGCTTATAGCAGATTCTGCACACCAGTACAGATTTATATACCACACTCAGTATCTAAAATCCAATTTTAATACTAGTAGTGAACATGATTTTATGACAAACATATTTGAAGTCAGAGGCTTGTTTGTTCTTCAATTCCTTCATGTATGCCTTGTCCATATGGCAGTCACGCTTTTGTGTCCCCGTTTGCCACAGTTTAGGCAGACATCTTGGGATATGTCATTTATCTTCCCAGAAGATTATATGATTTTGCCTTTGCCCTTTTTTTTTCACACTCAGAAGTGTTCGGCCTAGCCTTGGCATTCTGAAATGTCGAAGTAAGGTGCGACTTGCGCTACTTGCCTTATTGTAAAGTTTGGCTTCGACTCCTTGAGTATAGCCATTAACTCTCCAAGGTTTAGTATTGTAATTTAGTACTTCTAAGATCTAAGAATAGATCTTTGAAGATCCTTCAATTTCATTATCATACTTTAAGGATCTAATCCTTAGTTCTAATTAAGAAATTAAGGAGTCTATTTGGCAAGCTTAATGGATTAAGCATTAAAGTTATCATTACATAAATCTTCTAAAGATTATGCTCTACTATTTTCTGAACTCCAGGCTTAGGCCTAATATGTTATTTTATCAAATAAAGTAACTTATTAGTTTCCAGGACTATCCTGAAATTTTATTCCCAATTTGAAAATTAAAGTAGTTTAAATACATTTTCACCCAGGATTATGTTTTAAACACCAATCTTTCAATTTATCTTGATTCTAATAGTCCAACTATTTAATCAATGATTTTAGGTACTATTCATTATAATGATTACTATAGTCCAACTATATAATCAATATAATTTAAAAGGTTACATTCAATTATATTGATTACTATAATCCAATTATAAAATAAACTATTAATTGAATATTTTGAATACAGTCCAACTGTTTAATTAAAACAACATTAAATATTAGTCCAACTAATAATAATTTATTCGACGAAATAATTTGAATGAGCGCGTATGGCAAGTAACTAAACGAATATTGCAAATTTAATACTTGCCTCCCACTATTTTTCGGCGAGCCTCTAACCCTCTGTGGAGTACTCGGGAAACCTTGTTTCCTAGTGGGCTAGGATCCCGTTAAATAACACACAATCTTGACTTTGGCCAACAAATTGTATGATAATTAACTAGGTAGATCTCTAAGATCAATTGGATCCCATCCAATTCCTAGATCCAGTAGGTGGACATCCAAGTCCGAAACATATATCTTATATATGCCAATATATCCAAAATATTGCCTAACCTTTTTCCTCTGAATCAACTAAGCCTTGGTTTTGGCACAACAAACTTAGTGATCCCAGTTAAGCAGAACCCATTGACCATGGAAAGCTTCGTAATCAATGTCGATGGACAAGAAGTGATCTTGACTTTGGCCAACAAATCACAACTTGGACAAGACACCAATATGGAACAAAGCCTTCGTGATTCAAACACATCCTCGACGGACAAAGGCCTTGACTTTGGCCAACAAACCAATGTCAGTCTTGGATCTTGAGTAAGAATCACTCAATGGAAGGAAAAACGCTTAATATTTTGTGAGGGTTTTTCGTGTGCAAATTGGCAACCAATTTATTATCTTTGTTAAGGTCTCATCATCATACACCCTTAAACATGCATTCTAAACACATAATAAGGCGCATATAAATAAATAATAATGATATGCGGATGGATACTTAACACATTGTTCCTAGAACAAATCTCTCCCTTTCGTCTCTCCCGCTAGCACAAGTATTTACTTCTACCCGTTATATAACACTTCTAAAGAAACCTCATTTACATTGAGGGGAATAGGTGAGAAGAGAAATACACAGAGTAAGGAGGTAATAGGCTGGACACGCAGGTCCATTAATAAAATCTAAATTTATTACAACAATTTCCAAAATTGCCCCACCCATCTAATATCCATCCGATATACATTATTCATGCATCGCAACCATGTATTCACACAAGCATGTTATCAATCAATCTAATCCAATTAATTAATATGATAATTAATGACCATCCAATGTTCAAACAACGATTTGATTTTGGGCGAGTCAAACTCGTTTTTGCGAATAAGTACTCAAAGTACGAATTCTTGAATTAAATTAAACTACAACATTAAATCCAATTTAATATGTATTTAATACTAATTCGCTATTTAATTCCAAATTAAATATTACACTTTATAAATAAACCTTTACGACTTAAATTCCAAATTTAATCGTTACGGGTCTCAAAGCCCGATTAACATCCAATGTTAATTTAATTAAGTCCAATGGGCTTTTTATTAATTTCTTAAGGCGTGGACTTTTGGTCAATATGGGTCAAACCCAATTACCAAAGCCCATTTAAGGAATCACCCTTATATGCCTAGAAACCAATTTAGGCCCAATTAAAATTAAAGGTCTATTAAGTCATAATTGGAATTTATGGAAATGGTTTTGGGCCCAATTGGATCCAACCAATTTGCCTAAACCAATCTTGGTACAACCAAGCCCAATAAGCCCAATTACAACCTTAAAAGTCCAATTTCCAAAATAGGCCCAATTAATTAAATTACAAAATTCCAATTTCACAATTTAATTAACCTAAAGTGTATAACATAATTAATTACCCAAATCAATATTTCCAAATACCAATTAGCCTAATTAATCATGCTCATTATCATCAATTAGTGTCCAACACAATTGAATCAAAAAATCAAACCCATTAACATGCTTAAAGTCTCGGCAATATGGGGAATTTTTGTCCAATTCAAAATTCAATCCAATTAATTTTCAAATCAACAATCCCAATCGTTTCAAGTCATCCAATGAATAAAAATCAAAAAATACCAAGACATATTAGGGCACATCATTCTCGGCCAAGCCTCAATTTTGGGCAAAAATTGTTCCAAACAATATTTCATGAAATTGATCCAATCAAACTTCAATTAAACATCATTTAAGCATACTCAATCAATTAATTTAACCAAATCATGCTCAAAATAAATTTACCCAATTTTAACCCTAAATTTAAGTTTCATGCTTTTACTTGCTTTGATACTATTGTTGGGAAATTCTATGGTCCCGAGGATCGAATAACAATCAAGAAACAACATGTGAATACATCGAGGAAGTTTTGGATTATTACATCGATCGGTTGAGCGATGCGGTGAAGAAAAAAACTTTTTATGCACTTTGAAACTCCTCCAAGGCTCACGGTAGTGGGCTGTTTTGGCTCTCCATTTTCGGTCCAAGCTCAAAGCTTTTGGGTGGTGATTCCAAGCTCACAAGTGGGTTTCCCTATCATCTTTGTATGTCTCCAATGTGTGCTAGCACTTAGGAATTTTTGCCACAAAATCCCTTATTTCTCCTTGCATTCACGGCAAAACCAGTGAAGAGAGGAAGACAGCCCCTTGGGCGTGAGAGAGATGAGAAAAATGAGAGAGAGGAAGTTGGTTTGTTGTATTAATTAATTGATTTCAAAAATCAATAAACATATACCAATATGCTTTCAAAAAGTCAAGCATTAAAGCTTTTCCAACCACTTCCATCAATCAATCAAGTGACAAGTTGTCACATCACTCAAAGTGACATGTGATTTGACGCTTGATGTGACTAATGATTTGACGCTTGATGTGACTTATGGGCAGCACTTAAATTCGCAATGCGAGTGCGCTCACAAACACCTCGGGCTCGGGTTCGGTAATTCCAAATTAATGTATTTTCCGTTGCGTCGTAATTAAATAATTATGCCTAGCAAAATTATTATTCACGTCGCTAACGAATTAATTCTAAATTAACTCGTTCGCCCGAATTAATATCCAATTTCAATTCTGCGTCGAAATCCAATTTCGTATAATATATCGAATATATTATTTTATCGATTAATTCTAAATTAATCGTTATCTCTCTTTAAATGATATTTTATCCCAGATAAAATATCTCCGTAATTAATCCCAGATTAATTTTCTCTCTCATTTAATTAATCCAGATTAATAAAGTGCGAGTCATACGTCATCGGTGAATCTTCGGGAAGCAACCCATGAGATCCCCGGATATATTGGCAGTAAATCGGTCGTCGGACTATCCGAACACGTAAGTACCTAGTACTACGTTTATACCGATTTACAAGACAAGGTTGGCTTCTAGCAAAGCGCAATGCCTACCCAATTCTCCAGAAATATCCTTACAGGAATATGTGATCTATATCAGGTGTAGTATACGTAGTATTGCGTATCTCGATCCAGCATCGGATGTCACGTGCAAGGCCTGGGGCTGGAAATGTGTATGCCCCGTACGAAGCACATATCAGATCTCTGGTAACTAGTCTCTATATCGGATAATCATGACCTAAACATATTATCTTGATGACTGCAGTACATAAAAGAACCAGTACCGTATCCTGCGTGACCATCATCTCCACTATGACTGGAGTGATACTTCCGTCTTGACATCACACCCAACACACTACGATTCTCAATATACCCAGCAGAGGCGTACACAGAACCTGTTAAAGCCCTGGACAACCAAAACCAAAGTATATTGATTGTCGCAAGTATTAGCGGTGCAAGTCTCAAGTTACGACCAAATACACCTACCCTGATTCGGACTTCCATAGACACATAGTCATACTACCAATGAAATTCCGAGGGGTCTATCCAGAGAGAAGCTCTTTTTCGTACCATCGGTTAAACACAACCTCCTACTATACTTGCATTAGTATCCTATACCAAATATATGAGAACTATGATGTTATGCCCTCACACACGCGCACAAGTGTAATACTAGTCTTTTACGCATTATCGATGTCCAATCTCGATAATACTCTGACTATGGATATTTAATGTATAAACCTTCGTGGATTGATACTGTCTCATATCATCTCAATCCAGGAACTAATCATATGGACCTTTCATCATTTATACATCTTGGTGATCTAATCACAAATGATAAAAGAGCAATCTCCTTTGTCACATAGTTAATTTGTACAAAAACACCATGATCTGTACAAATAGTGACGTTATGGGTCATAACTGTCCAACATGTGAATCTTTCCAATATCTTTTAAAAGATGAAGTGGTTATTTCATGTTTGTGTAATATATCGGTTTACTAACCTGGAACACGGAATTATGTAAAAGCTTATGTCGATGGTCAGATGCAAATACCCAGTATAACCCAATTGAACCATATGTCTATGTCAACCAAATTACCTGGATTCATTAAGATTAAGTTCCAATTGTGGCTACCCCCGCCCGACAGGTATATGTCTATCCTGTAAGGAAATCTATTAAAGGGTTATCTATCCTCAAGGAAGATCGTGGGCTACTAAGTCTAAGGTTGAAACCTAAAATTCCTTTGTCAAATTTATTTTAGATTTACCAGATCAATTTTATTAATGGCCAGTTAACAAGACGCATTAAGCTTAAGACTTAATAAGTAAACCCTTAAATTACCCAAACTATAAAATAACCTCTTATAAACCGATGATATTGGAATTCATCACAACCCCAGATAACTAACTTAGTTACGACACATAACTAGGGCTAGTAAAAACTTAAAAATAAAAGACATAAAGTAAAATGCTGAAAACTAAATGCGGTAAAGTAAATGTTGAAAAGTAAAATTGTAATAAATTGCTAGGGTTAAAGGATCTACTTTTACTACAATTATTTAAGATTCTTATCCGATGACATGGCATTTTGGATGATTAATTCAATAATTGAGCTGATGTGGCGATGATGTGGCAATGACGTGGCGATAATGATTGTCGGCACAGTAGGATTGTGACACGTGGCCCGCTGTGATTGGCTGATGATGACATGGACGCCAGGTGGCAAGTTGACTCAGCATTTGACTCGGTCTTCTGATGACGTGGATGACACTTGGTGATGGTGATTGTCGGCACCATAGGATGATGACACATGGCACGATGCACGTAGCATGATCGGTTGTAATGTTGACACGTGGTACGACGCACGTTAGCAGATTCAGCGCATGTTAGCAAAGTCAAACTTCTCAGATTCTGACACATGTCCCTGGTGCATGTTAGCATGAGGTGGCGCACGTTAGACTTTGTGACGCGGGAAGCGCGTCGCGACGCTCCAAATGACAATTTTTCCATTTTGTCCATTTTTCACTATTTTGGCCCCAAATCACCTCCAGAGAGTCCTGAAACTTTATTTATCTACAAAATATCACAAAACACATCAAAATATTCACAAAACTCAAGAAACTATAAAATATATTAGGTCAAATGAGTGGGAAATAGTGACACATTTACCACTCATCATATTCATACCTTTGTGAGTATATAATTGGACTATCCAATTATATTAAATCTGCTATAGTAAATAGAGCTAGCACGGGGACCAAATGGACCTACGGTTCCGAGCTCCAATAATCTTGAAATATTAATTAAGCTCTTAATTAAATATTCTGAATTATTAATTATGGGTCATTCCACTAAAAACCCAAAGTTGCACTCTCGTTATCGCATATGATATATTAAGCCGAACCAATTCGGTGTCTATCGATAAAGTCACTACATACAAATTGACCCTTCACGAATATCTCATAATTAGAGCCGGGTCATAATGTTCGTTATACCCCTCTAATTATTTATACCTTAAGTACCATTGATTCTCTAATGAACGATTTATTCATAACCATTATGAATTTTAATCTTTCTATTCGTAATAGAAAGATTTGAGCACTCAAACCGTTCAAGTACCAAATCAACCCTTAAGAAAGATACTCTTCTACTTCTCGCAAGAAGGAGTGAACTCCATATCTATGTAAAATGTTCCCAGCTACACAACAGATTATGTCCCCAAAGTACGTAGCTTTTGGTCGAGATTGCTAGACCAACCTTACCTTTGTAAATCAAAGGACATAGCCTGACATGCAGGAGTTTGTAGTACACTCAGGATTAAGATCAATCCATATATGACCATCTAGTAGATTGGAATGACTTTATTTGTTTAACGGATGTTATAAGAATGTCATTTCCATCTGGGTCCAGTCCCATATTATCACATCATACAAGGTGCCTTCATTCTCATGTCTCTACATGGACGATCCCGGATTAAAGTCACCATACAAATATAGAATGGATCTCAGCTATAGATAAACCACAAACAAAGTACCAACTTTGTTTGTTCTCTATTGACTATTTAAGATTATTAACTTCAGACTTAAATCATTTTGTGTATGATATTCATACACTAAGTCTGAAGGCACATAAGTAATCTAGGGTATTCTAGATAATTTATATATGCGAAAATCAAACAAACACTTTGATAAATGAATAATGCATCATTTTATTTCAAAATATATAAAACCATTTACATTACATCTAGCTCGAGGGCATACATCCTAACATAGGAATTACCTATGAGTCATTCAGTATTCGCTCCAACGAATACCCACATGTCTATACGAGCTTCCATTGCTCATGGTATATCGGTTTAAAGCATTGGAACTCTAATTCCAATATACGACATGTGCTAGTCTTCTAGGTTAAAGGAATTTGACCCTATTCCAAAACCAACGACTAGAAATATTTTGCTTTAAGAATATTTTATAGTAGTAATACTATCCCAATATCGGACCACCAAGTATCCAGTATTACTATATGACTATTCTAATATCGATGTAATTCTTAACATATTTATATATCAATCTAATATGCATAATAACATTGCCATTAACAAGGTTGAAATGAAAATATAATTATTTTATTAATAAATAATAAATTATAATATAAAATACATTATTTGGATTGACGCTCTAAGCACCAACTCCAACAATTGGGTGGTCCGACATTGGGATAGTATTACAATTATAAACTATTTTTAAAGTAAATATTCCTAGTCGTTAGTTTTCGAATATGGTCGAATTCCTATAATCAAGAAGACTAGCACATGTCATATATTAAAATTGGAGTTCTAATGATCTGACCCAATAGACCATAAGCAAGGGAAGCTCGTATAAACATATAGGTGTTTTTTAGAGCGAATACTGAATAACTCACATATGACTCCTAACCGTCAATAGGAATATCTTTGAGTCGAGTAGTAAATGTGATCCTTTGACTATAAGATATCATTGATTTTGTGTGATCCTCCACACTTTGTTGCCATGTATGTCAGAGACCTTTCTGGTCAGACCACTAGATGTTCGTTGGGTGTGGACCGATGCACTCGTTAATCAAGTGCGTATCAAGATATGATCCATCAACTAATATGTGTACCCTAATGGGTTAAGATATATGTGTGAGTAAGTCACGATTCTTAAGACTTTGGCCAAAGCCTATCACCCAGGGTTGATCGCATATGCCAGAAATGGTTTTTTGATTAGTTGTTAAGAATCGTGGACATGTCAAAAATATTAGATGTGCGCCTTGGAAACTTAACAGTGTAATATATCTTTCTTAAGCACAGTTCTGATAACCTATGACGGATGGATTGTTAAACATATGTGATGACCTCGACTTGTATAGTTCAGAAAGGTCATTCATGTTCCTTATAAATTTGGAGGTGGTCGAATTGCGTACATATGAGCTAGGCTTATAAGACGAATATTTCTAAATTTAGAGTCTCACAATATAAAATGTACTCGTTGGGCATTTTGGTAGCTGATAATGTTTGATAATAAATAATATTTGATATTATAATTATCAATCAAAGTAAATAAATATAATTGGATAACATTAATTATGTACTTGACCTATCGGGATTAATTGGATTAATCCAAAATGATATAAAGGCTTTGTTGTAATTTCATAAATATCTATACCGTTGAAGGATATTTTGGTAATTAAAAAATATGTAATAATAGGTGTATTTGGCTTGATTTAATTAGATTAAATAAAAGTGGTAGATAATGAACTAATCAAGTGGTTAAATTTTGTTTAGATTTAATTGGATTAAATCAAAATGGTAGACAAAGTTGATTAGTTACACCTAATATGTATATTTGGATAAACTGGATTAAGCCCACCTAAAAGTTGATTAAAACTTTTATTAATTAAAAATTATATAAGCTTGACTATAAAAGGCAAGCTTGAGCAAGTTTTTGATTAAGCAAGCTTAAGGAAAAACAATCAACAAGGAGAATAAGATTTTAGTTTAAGCTTAGTAGGTAAGTTTGATCTTCTCTAATAAGCTATGTTTTTCGTATAGTGATGTATTATGTATTTGATACATAATAATATAGCTTGAAGTTGAAATTAGGTTAATAAATTTGTGTATGGATACTTTGAAAGTATAAACACAATATGTTTATAATCGGTCAAATATGTTTATGTTAGACATGAACATAAAATTAGAGTTTGAAACTCTAGATGAAAGGTTGGAGCTATGACTACTTGATCACCTGTAAGTGACATGGAATTGTTCAATGTTTACTTCTTTGTGGGATTCTTTTTTGGTTTGTATTTAAAATTTAAAATTTACATATGTACTTATTTTGAATAAATTTATATTTTTTGTGAAAATATTTGATATTTTGAAAAACATAATTTTATTCTATAACATGTGTTGATGTTGGTTTTAATGTTAAAAAATAAATTTAAGTGTTTGGAAGTGTTTAAGGAAGATTGGAAGTAAATCGAGTGTTTTACCCAATTTGCATCAGCTCTTTGTTTCCAGAGAACTGATGCATAAGAAGCTTACAATTAAAAAAATATTTTGTTTTGTTTGCAGCAGCGCATGCCGCACTGCATGCTGGAAGAAAAAAATACGTAGCGTACTGCGGTGCATGTTGCAAGTGAAGCATGGAGCTACGTAACCAGTATACACTACATGCTACTTGTGAGCATGCGCGCGCTTAGCCCGGACAACGCACGCTCTGTTCAGTTTTCTCCTATTTTGAGTTTCTAGACTCCAATTCGGCCCCAATATTTCCCTATGCACTCATAATGGAATGTAATATTCTATTAAATTATTTAAAAATATACTTATGCTGAATATTAATGGGTTAGACCCATTTCCGTTGCGCGAGCACCGATTCGACCCTAAAGGTTCCACAACTGCCACAACACTGATAAGTAGAAACTTTACACTCTGATGGGTTTTTCTACCCTGCATTGGAGTTTTTTTGACGTGTCAGACCCTTATAGACATTTCCTCTTTAGGGTCTGACAAGTAGGAACTTTATACTCTGATGGATTTTTCTACCATGCATCAGAGTATTCTTTATGCTCATGGTAAAGTCCATGGTATAAGCAGTACTCTTACATGTAATATTTCATTTAACTTGAAGAAGTATAATATTCTTATATGTAATATTTTCTAAGCATTTCTGTGTTCCATGCTCTAGGCACTGCCTTCCTATTTCTAGCATTCAGAAGCTTATAGGCTCCATTGCTTAGGTCATCACTGATCTCGAATGGTCCTTCCCATTGTTCTCATAGCTTTCCCTCTAGTTGGACCTCTGGGATTTTTCGGAGCACATAATCTCCCACTTTAAATCTTTTGATCCTGACTTTCTTGTTGAAGTAGAACCTTGTTCTCTGTGCACACTCTTTGACTTCGTTCAGTAAGTCCAGGTTTCTTATAAGTTATTTCTAGTTATCTTTTTCATGCTCGGCGACAAGGGGTTTTAAGGTGGGCAACCCAGCCTCTGTTGGTATCACAACCTCCGAACCATACACTAGAGCGAATGATGTTCCCATATTGCCTCTTTTCATGTGGTTTTTTGCACCTAGAGTACTTTTGGTATTTCTCCAGCCACTTTCCTTTCTTATCTTCCAGATTGCACTTGAGATTGTTAAAAATCACTTTGTTTGTAGTCTCTGCTAATCCATTAGCTTGTCGAAAATATATTGAGGAGAAGTAGACTCTAATCCCCATACAGTTCACAGAAGTCGGTGACTCTGGGATTATTGAACCGAATGCCGTTATCCATTGTTGGGGCTCGGGGGATTCCAAACCTGTATATTATGTGTTTCCAGATGAAAGCGATCACGTTATTTTGGGTGGCCTTAGTGTGTGCCTCTGCTTCTATCTAGTTGGTAAAGTAATCGGTGGCAACCAAAATGAAGTAGTTTCCCCCTTTTACCACCAGGAGCTTCCTAATGATGTCTAAGCCCCAACGCGTGAAGGGCTATAGGCTGACTATTGAATTCAGCAATTCAGAGGGTTAATGTATTCTGGGTGTATGTTTCTGGCACTTCTCACATCATCGTACAAAATGTTTTGCATTTTCCATCATGTACGACCAGTAATATGATTCAGTATGCTAAGCTTCTGCCACCTGTGTGATTGCCACATGTCCTTGCGTGCACCTGCTGCAGCACATACTCATGATCTTACTCTTGGATGCATCACAGGAGTGGCCTATCGAATGATCGTCTAAACAATTCTCTTTCTTTCATTGCGTACCTGACTGCCTTCAGTCTGAACCTTCGAGTTTTGCCTCTGTCTTGTGGTTGTGTTTTATTTTCTAAGTAGTCTATGATTGGGTCTATCTAACTACTATTGTTTTCTTCGGTCATTAGTACATTCTCTACTTCTGATCCCTTGGGTTCTGCTAAACCTTGGCTTGGTGGTTTCGGGTTTGACACCGGAGGCTCTACTGTGTTAGAGTTTGATATTCTGAGTCTTTCAATTTTGGGTATTGATACTCGATTTTCCCTTCGGTGTTCCTCAACTTCTGCCTTATTTGCCAGACAGTCAGCTCTGGCATTCAGTTCTCTTTTGATTACTTGTACCTCAACCCTCGTAAATTTTTCTAATGCTTTCTTCACCCTCCGTACATATTCGAACATTATGGGGTCCTTAGCCTTGAACCTCTTATCTAGATGTCCTTACATCTGCTCAAAGTCGAGGTTCACCTTTTATATTTTTATTCCCATCATGGCAGCTAACCCCAACCCATGCATTAGAGCCTCATATTCTACTTCATTGTTTGTGGAAGTGTAGAAGAACTTGAAAGCTTCTTCAATGAGCACTTCTGAGTCTGATTCGAGCACAACTCCTAACCTAACCCCTCTTATTTTCGCAGCTCTATCGGTGTGTAGGGTCCATTGAACAACATCTTCGAGTAGAATCAGTCGGTCATTTTCAATGACAATTTTAACAACATCTTCGATCAGGAAATCAGCTACTACATGCCTCTTCCTTGATGTCTTCGGCGCATATCAGATCTCATATACCCCATACTTGATTTCCCACTTGGTTAGTCTTTCTGATAGGTCCGGTTTAGAGATCACATGTCTGATTGGGCAGTTTGTCAACACAATTATAGTATGGGAATCAAAATAATGTTGCAGCTTTTTATTTGCCATCACTAGAGCTAATATTATCTTCTCAATCATATTGTACTGAGTTTCAGCATCTGAGAACATTTTACTTGTGTATTACACAGGCTATTGTTTCTTATTTTATTCTTTGACCAATACTACGCTCATGGATACTTCTGACATATATAAGTATAATAGAAGTCCTCTCCCTCGGTTGATGTTGCAAGTGTGAGGGCTTTGCTCATATATGCCTTGATTTTTTTCAAGGCATGACTCTGTTCTTCTCTCCATGCCAATCTCTTTGATTGATTGATGTTATTGAAAAAGGCTTGTATTTATCAGACATCTTGGACACAAATCTACTCGAGGTTGCTATCTTTCCTACCATACTCTGAACTTCTGAGACTGTTCGGGGCTCCTCAATCATTGATATGGTCCAGAGTTGAGTCGGGCTAGCTTCGATCCCCCTCATGTTCATAATATGGCCTATAATTTGCCCCATTGATACCCCAAATGTACATTTTAGAGGGTTGAACTTCATTTGGTATCTCTTGAATACAATGAAGCACTCTTACGCATCCTGGTTTTATTCAGAGGCTGCCTTGCTATTTATCACCATATCATCTATGTAAGCTTCAACCGTATGTTCGATAAGACCTTGGAACATTTTTTTTATCAACCTCTGATAAGTGCCTCCGGCGTTTTTCAATCCAAAAGGCATCACTTTATAGTAGAACAACCTTTTTCGATGATGAAAGCGATGTGTATCATATCTTTCTCATTCATTCGAATCGCATTATAACCTGAGTACCCATCCAAGAAGCTTATTTTTTCATACCATGTGGTTACGTGTACCAGCTGGTTTATCTTTGGCAGAAAGTAGCTATCTTTCGGGCATGCCTTATTAAGGTTGGTGAAGTCAATGCAGATTCTCCATTTTCTATTCTTTTTTGCCACTACAGCCACATTAGATACCCATTCGGGGTATTGGCAGGGTTTTATGGCTCATATCCTTAGGAGCATGTCCACTTCTTCACTGATGATCTTTTTCCTCTCCAGGGCAAACCGCCTATGCTTATATTAAATTGGTGGGAACTTCGGATCAATGTTTGGAAAATATGATGCCACAGTCGAGTATACCCCTATCATATCTTTATTTCTCTTGAGCATCTCCATTATCTCATCTTTTTCCTCTACCAATAGAAAGGCTCATACCAATACCTTCTTATTTAGCTTTGCCTCATCCAAAATCACCTCATCTAGATTCTTGATGGTAGTTTCTAGCTTGTCTGGCTCATCCTCTAGGTGTTTTAAGTAGGCTGACAGATAGTTTTGTGATTGCTATTTATTAGTTTCTGTAGATCCTCTAGTCTCGCTGGACCTTTTTATCTCCCTCTCTGACATCATGTGCACACCTCATCAACTGATGTTGTAGCATCGGTTGGCCTGAGGGGGATCACCCTTGATATCGATGGTATATAGCATGTATGAGGATTGGTATCTCATTACTTGGTACATCGTTGATACCACATCATTCACTGCATAGATCCATTTGCAACCCATGATCACATTCACCGGGGATGTAGCGTTGATGATAAAAAAATTTGACTGAAATTACCCTTTCCGCAACGTACACTGGCAGTTTTATTATCCCTAAGGGCTTCGCCCTCGCATTGTTGAATGCTAACATTGGTTTCAAGGTGGATGATATGAGGCTCCGATCTATCCCCATCCATCGAAATGTTTCCCAAAATATGATGTCTGAGTTGCTCCCTCCGTCTACCAACACACATGACACCATTGCATCTGCTATACGCAATCTGATTACCAGAGGATCCGAGTGAGCTGGCCTAACCATGTCCATGTCTTTATCCGTGAATGAGATTGGTGTTGAGTAGGTGTTTGGTTTTGCTCATGACCTGATGTAGTTCACTTGAAATTCGAAGGCCCTCATCAGGTCCTCCTTTTTTATGAGTCGGAGTTCTAATAAGCATTGTTTCCCATATCCTTCTTCGGACACGTCCACCCTTACACAAGAAACATGACTGCTCGGTGTTGCTTCAGGTCCCTGTTGGATGCTTCTCTAGCTCTGATCCCATGGTGAAGCTCCAGTTTCCAGCTGTCTTTTTCGTTTCAAATACTGTAACAACTTGCCTTTCTTCATAATCACTTTCAGCTGCTGGTATAGGTTCTTACATATGGCAGTGGTATGTCCTAATTTTATGTGAAACTCACAATAGCTCTTTTGCACTCTCATCAGTTGTGGTTCTCTGAACAGGTCTTGATTTTTCACTTTGTGGAAGATTTGCTCATGTGGTAAGGTGAATTCATATAACATCCCATCATTTTCCCACCTCGGGCGCTTGGGCTCTGACTCGTAGCTTCCCATCCGTTCAGTTTCTCCTAAAGTCTTGACTCTCTTTCTATCTCCCTCTGGCTTTATTTCTTGAGTTTTGGTTCTGCTCGTTTATTATTCTGCCACTGCTGCGACCTTGATCTATCACTGTGATCGCAACAGTTTGAGACATCTTGTTTCTATTCTCTATTACTTTCAGCAAGCCTTCGGCTCTGGCCCGTACTTCTGACATGTCATGTGGAGGCGCCTTCAAGAACTCCATATGAATGTAGGACCCATTGACTAATCCTATGACGAAGAAGGCCGTTGCTAACTTGGAATCTAAGTTGTTGATGGTGTTCATCTTGTCAACGAACCTTTGTAAGTACTGCCTAGGGGACTCATCATATCTCTGCTCCAACTATAGGTCGGCCATAGTAACTTTAAAAGAGCGGTTGCAATGGTACTACTTGATGAACCTTCGCCCTCGTTCTTTGAAACTCCATATGGATCTCTCTGGAAATTACGGGAACCAAGAGAGGGCATTACCGACAAGAGTGGTAATGAACATCTTGCACATTACAGCCTCGTTGGTGGTCTATAGTGAGAGCCTCTGTCAAAACTAGACCATATGGGTGACTAAGTCTGACTTCTCTGTATGTTTATTAAAGGTAGGTGGGGTGTGTTGGACAATTATGACCCATAGCATCATTATTTGTAAAAGACATGGTGTTCTTTGTACAAATGAACTATGTGACAAAAGAAATTGCTCTTTTATCATTTGTAATTGGATTACTTGGATATATAAATGATACAAGTTCATATGATTAATACCGGATTAATAAGATATGAGACAATATTAATCCATGAAAGGTTTAATCATTAAATATCTCTAGTCGTAGTATTATCGAGACTGGACATCGATAATTCAGAATAGGCTAGTATTGCACTTATGCGTGTTATGGAAGCTTAACGACATAGTTCTCATATATTTAAGTATATGATACTTATGCAAGTGTGATAGGAGGTTCTGTTAGCCGTTGGATCGGGAACAGCTTCGCTCTGGATAGACCCCTCGGAATCCCATTGGTAGTATGACTATGTGTCTATGGGAATCCGAATCAGGGTAGGTGTATTTGGTCTTAACCTGAGACTTGCATCGCTAATACTTGCGACAATCAGTATGCTTTGGTTTTGGTCGTCCTGAGCTTTAACATGTTCTGTGTATGCCTCTTCTGGGTATACTAAGAATCGTAGTGTATTGGGTGTGATGTCAAGATGGAAGTATCACTTCAGTCATATGAAGATGATGATCACGCAGGGATACAGAACTGGTACTCTTAAATGCTGCAGCTATTGGGATAGTATGACTAGGTCATGATTATCCGATTATAGAGACTAGTTGCTAGTGATCCGATATATGCTTCGTATGGGACATGCACAATTCCATCCCCAGGCCTAGCATGTGATATCTGATACTGGATCGCAATACGCAATACATTGTATACTACACCTGATACAGATTATATATATTCCATGTTGAATATATTTCTGGAGAATAGGGTAGGCACTATGCTTTGCTAAAAGTCAACCATGTCTTGTAAATCGGTAAGAACGTGGTACGGGGTACGCACGTGTTCGGATAGTCCGATGACCGTATTTACTGCCAACATATCATGGATCTCTTGGGTCGCTTCCCAAAGATTCACCGATGAGATTTGACTCGAACAAATATTTAATATGGGATTAATCATGAGAGATAAAATTAATCTGGGATTAATTACGGTAAGAATTAATCTGCGATTAATTAACAGAGAGAAAATTAATCTGGGATTAATTGCGTCAAGAATTAATCTGGGATTAATTCTTGAAAAATAGAGACGCGATTAATTTGGAATTAATCGGTAAAATAAATTTAATAGTTAAATTAGATTTTTCTATTTAATTTATTTATTTGGGCTAAAAATAATATATTGGATATATTAATTGAAATTGGATTTCAATGCGGAATTAAATTGGATTATAATTTTAGCGAACGAATTAACTTGAAAATAATTCGTAAGCGACTTGCGTAATAATTTTGCTAGGCATTATTATTTAATTAAATTAGATTTAATTACATTGCGACGGAAAAATTTGTTTAGTCGGATTAAACGAACCGGGCCCAAAGTGTGTTGTGTAAAGCCAACTTGAATTTGGAATTCAAATTTGGGTGGACCCACATCACTTACATCACATGTCACTTTTTGGTGAAGGAAGTGGTTTGCAACTTTAATTATTGGGCATTAATCACACATCACATAATATTTAAAGTAAAGTTTTGGAAACTAAAAGGAGACTATTCATCATCTCCCAAAATCTCTCTCTTTGGCCGAATACTACTTCCTTTGGAAGGGAAAATTTTTCTTTCTAAATTTGTTCTTGCTAGCACATAAGGAGTCAAGTGAAGGTGATAGGGAAACTCACCCATGAGTTTGGAACAACAAAGAAAGCTTGAAGCTTCCACATCCATGAAGTTTTTACAAAATTTCAAACCCGATCAATGTGAGTATTCCGCAACTCCCTTTGAATTATTCACACACAAATCATTCTTAGATATCCTTGGCATGTCTAGGACATAACAGGGTGAAGTCTCGGGACTTCAACTCCTCTTCGATCCATTACTGGAATGTGGAGGTGGACATCCCCTTAATCGCCAGGGCAGCCAAGTCCATAGAGGTCTGTACTTGAATGTCCCCAATCCTTTTTGCTATGGCCACCACTAGCTTTTCATCAAAAAACTATTCATTCCAGCGAATGTTCTTTCTGTTGCGACTCACCTCCAGATCTTTACCTCTCTTTCTATACTCCAGCTCTCTCCGCATCCGACCTTGACTCCTAGAGTCATCTGTATTAGAGCCCGCATCATCAATCTGGATAAGGTTCTTTCCTTGGGGTATTTAACCGTGGTTCTTCTCCTGTCGTCTCTCCTCGCGCGGGTTCTAGACTTCTTTCCCTTTCCCTTTGTCTTTGGTGGGGCCAACTCCTAGATCTGAGCTTCGAGCACTTGATTTTCTTGCTGCATGGCTTGCATATGTTCCTGGAATTGCTTTTTCATGGCCTGCATTTGGTCTTCCATTTGGTTCATCATTTCGTCTCTAATTATCGAGATGTCCACCGATGGTATCAGATTTTTGGATACTTCTTCCTCATAGTGAGTGGCGAATACCGAGATTTCAGAATCTTTGTTTCTTGGGGTCATTCTGACTCGTTTTTTGAATTAGGTAATTGTAGGAAATCGTGAACACAGCTTTTTGCCTATGTTTCCCACAGAGGGCGCCAAACAATAAAATTCAACAAAATATAGAGACAGGTAAAGAGTTCTTTATTATTACTTGATAAAAAAAAGGTTGATCCCTCACTTTAGAGTTTTTAACACTATTTATAATATCTCATTACAAGAAAAATAAACTAATAGCAGTTACATTCCATTCATGTTTCTCATTAACTGGCCCACTCCCTAGAATCTCGGAACTTCCCTATTCTAGATGGTGTTTTAGTCTAAAGAAATGGAAATTAATTAATTGACTGTCTCATTCTTTGTTCAGCAGATTCGTGTCATTAAGGAGCTGATATCTCGGGCTCAATCTTCGAACGATCTTTGCTTGCCTTTGTTGGACCCAAGCTTGAGATGAAACTTCTATTGGGTAGCTCTGAATTTGGACTTTGACAGAGGTCCTGATTTTAGATTTTGATGATAAATTCTGCCCTTAGACTTTGATGGTAGGTTCTTCCCTGAGACTCTGATGATATGTTTTGTTGTCAGGTCCTGGAGAGAGATTTGGGTCCCTTTTGGAATATATTTGGTCACGTGTCATATGCTTGATTTTTCCCCAAATAATATTTTGTTGATAAGAATTATTAAATAGTCTAATCTACCATTACTTATCTTTATACTACTACAATTTTAATGAATTCCAACTCATGTTTTGAACTCTCTCCTTAAGATGAGGAGATTCATATATTAAGTTAAGCTTTGTTGCTCGTGAGGGTTCATTGTATTTAAGAGAGCAACTGTTTTGAATCAGACCCTTTATAGTTGCCTGTTCAGTTTCTGTTAAAACAAAATCCAAAACCAATTTCTTCTTTTTGGAAATGTTTGAAAGCTGATTCGATTCTCAAATCCAATCACGATAGGACTCCATTTAATTTGTGTGTGATGTTCAGTTCTACCTGATTATAGAATCGGGTTATGGATTCTAGTTGGCTCAACTCTATTATTTTATGGTTAAATATTATTATGGGTAATAAAATTCGATTCGTGGTGAAACATAATTTTCTTGCAGTGGATATATAAATTATATCCCTAAGGACCAAAAAAATGACAAATAAGTTGCCACATTTATAAATTTTTCTAAAATTTTTTATGCTTTTGACAAGTTTCATTTAAAACATTATATTTATATTATTATATATATTTATAAATATAAGGATATTTTCTATTTACTTTCATACTTATTGCACTTAAAAATTTTCTATAAAAACTAAAAAAAAAAAAAAAAAAAAAAAAAAAAAAAAAAAAAAAAATCCTTGTACACATTTTCTTCATTAATTTTAAATTTAAAATTTTCATCTTTGTTTCTCGACCTAAAGGAGAAAGGCCCGTAGACCTCATCTCTTGAATTTTTGCCATCTCTAATTAAAATTAAAGGATTTTTAAAGATTCAAAGTGTGTCCATAATCTTTTTAAAAAACTATGAAAAATTTCCAATCCCAACAGTTTCTTTATACCTTGTGATACTTGCGAGGAATTAAGGATGGATAAATTTTCCGTATTTGTAAGGAATTTACAAACCGGTCTTGGAAATGCAAGAACCTTATTCGGTATCGATTGGTAAAAAAAAAAGTGTACATGATCGGATATCGTCGGGTTCAAGAATTTCCATTTTAGATTTTGGATTTCCAAAACTCGTTTATTTATTTATTTTATTTATTAATAGACTTTACCATTAATGCCTTTTTTAATAAAAATTAATTATAAACTTGCTTACGCATATTCTTACTGCTAACAGTAGAAACGATCAATGGTTGATGATGGAGTTTCATACGATCATATGGAAGATAAGGGAGCTAAAATTGAATTAATTAAAAAGATATATAAATATGTACAATGATTTAAGAGTCCATTTTTATTTTTATTTTTTTATATTTATATTTTTATATATTGAAGTAGTTTTGGATATTTGACCAATTGTCGCAATTGCAATGCAGCTGAAACATACGATTATGGACAATCAAAGGTTAAGAGACATGTTTAGCCAAGTAATCAACAATTGCAATGCCCGAGAAATGCATCTCGTTGCCTTAATGCAACAACAACAAAATCACAGAACTGAAAGCATTCACAGAACTTCTTCAAAAAAAAAAAAAAAAAAAAAATCCAAATTCGCGATAAATATCTAATTCTTGATCCGTCCCAAACAAATCCAGGATGGATTAGGAATCAGATATCAATTCAAGATCTACTGGAGGCAGTTCCAGCGGAGAAAACAATGTTTGGATCGAAGGAAAAATAAAACTTGAACATGAAACTTGTTGACGACTGTTTTTCGTTCCAAAGATGATTTGGGAATTCGATCTCTCGAATAAACCTCCCTCAAGCAATGAATTTTTTGGTTAACTAGGAACCAAAATAAACTTAACAAGCAAATAGAAAATTACAGAGAAAACAAAAGATTAACGTGGTTCGGTGGAGAGTGGCTCCAATCTAGGTCCACGAGAGGAAAGAAAGGAAATTTTATAACGAGCTCGGATAAAGAGGACTAGCTTTCTCTCTCTCCCACTAAGCTTTCGGGCTCTCTTTATAAGTGGTAAAGTGTAGAAATTGCTAACCAAAAGAACCAACTCTCGAAACTTAATCTTCGACTTCTTTATATAGGCTCTCAAATCCACTGTTCCACCAACTCGTGACGTCAACTCACGTCATCCTATATATCACTGTCGCCCATGCTCATTTCCCCGAACTACTCTACAAACAGTAGCTCTGGTCTTCTGATTCAACCATTCCCTGTCAGCAAGAAGCCATCATTCCTACCTTTTATCTCTGCAACACGTTCTGCCATGTGACAAACCTGTAATTCAACCACTTCAACATTGTTCTGTGTGTCAGAAGGAAAGTTTCTGACCAACTCACATCATATCTGCCTGCCGGAGGCTCAAACTTTCATGTACAGCTTACGCCATTCATACATAAGCACGAAATACTGCAACCCCGACCTCAGTCTCCTAGTCGGTGTGCTAGGTGGAATAACGTTGGATTCTCCTCCTTGCTTCTTTAACAGGTCGGGTCAGTAATCATGGGACCTCGGGTCAGACTTCAGAGATGCTTAAACAGAGTTGAATCTGATTCATGTCCATCAGGTCGGATCAATATCCCAGGCCTATCCTCAACTGGCTCTTCCTTATGGCGTCCCCGTGTACCTTGGGTTCGGGCCCATTCTCTAATTTCTCAACCTCGCAAGGACCTTGGACTCCATGTATTAAGCTCAAAACTTATTATACCCTCTTCAAGTTTCAGAGTTCCTCGGGGTTGAAATTTACCATCAACAGATGATTCTGTGATGATGAGAAGAATGAACTCATAAGTAAGTTGTTGTGTGAGTGCAGTGAAGAACAAAAAACCGTCCAAATCGTTGGTTAGGCAAGACAACTCTTCCTCAACATGCCTACAATGAATGATAAATATGTGAAAGGCCATTTTGATAAAATTATTATGATTCTCTGATCACTGAAGAGTGTTTTGAGGGAAAATAGAATCTATTACTACGAGAATATAACTTTACAAGTGTTTAAACTTACAAAAAACTTCACTCTCTAACACTTTCAAAGCTTTTTAACATGAAGCTTTAATATTTTTGGATGCTTTGAGCTCTCAATGAGCTCTCAATTTATAGCCAAACACAAGGCTCAAATGTCAACAAATGAATAGTGCTCACCTAAAGTCGTTTGTATCTTTGCACCAAATTTACACAAAATTTGTTTTCCACCTAAAGTTGTTTGTACATCATGCATGACATGCATGGAAGCTGGATTGTATAATTCTCCCCCTCCAGCTGCATCCGTAACGATTTTCATCTGACATCTATCCCGCCTATGTCTTTGTACAACTCTAGCTTGTCCCATATATCAACCTTTGTTAAAAAGTCAGCGGGATTCTCATATGTATAGAACTTCACTAGTCTCAGCAGTCGTTGATCCATCACCTCGCGTTTCCAATGATAGCGAATATCGATGTGCTTCATCCGGGAATGATACATTGAGTTCTTGCTCAAGTCCAGAGCACTATGACTGTCAAAATATATCTTTATTCTGTCTACTTGATCCTTAATTCTTGGGGAAAATGATTTAACCACAATATTTCCTTTTCAGCTTCTGTTGCTGCAATATACTCAGCTTCTGTTGTGGATAATGCAATACATCTCTGCAATCTTGACTACCATGACACAGCTCCTCCTACAAAAGTGTAGATGAAACCTGATGTAGATTTCGTACTATCAAGATCTCCTGCCACATCTAAATCTGTATAGCCTTCCAAGATTGGATAAGCTCCCCGTAGCACATACATAACTTTGATGTACCCTTGAGGTACTTGAGAATCTATTTGATTGCCTCCAAGTATTTTTTCTGGGTTAGAGAGAAAATGACTCACTACATCTACTACGTGAAAATTATCTTGTCTATATATACCATAGCATACATTAGGCTTCCAACTGCGGAAGAATGTGGCACTAATGACATCTTATCTATCTCTTTCTTGGATGAAGGACGCGAACTCTTGCTAAATTTGAAGTGGTGCGCTAGCGGAATGTTGACAGGTTTGGCATTTTGTATATCGAATCTCCTAATTTTCCGTTCAATATAACTCTCCTATGAAACCCACAAACTATTGTTGACCTGGTTCATGTCAAAACTTAGAGATTTCCTTCTTTAGCTGGCTGATCTTCGCTGCATCTTGTCCAACGACTAACATGTCGTCTACATATAGTAGAAGAGCAATAAAATTTCCATCCGGAAACTTTTGAATGTAAACATACTGGTTTGCTGTAGTTCCTTGACTGACCATGACCGATTCAAACTTCTGGTACCACTTCCTTGGCGCTTGCTTGAGGCCGTACAAGCTCTTCTTCAGCTTGAAAATAAGGTTATTTTTTCCTGAAACCTTCTGGCTGCTCCATGTAGATTTATTCAATTAGATCACCATGAAGAAGATGTCTTAACATCCATCCGTTCAAGATCTAAGTTCAAACTGGCTACCAATCCTATGATAACTTGGATTGAAGCCATTTTTACTACTGGTGAAAAAATTTCATCAAAGTCGATTCCATTTTTCTGTAAGAAGCTTTTAACTACTAACCGAGTTTTGTGTTTCACCACATTTTCGTTGCCATATTTCTTTAGCTTGAACACCCATTTGTTCTCCAGTGCCTTTATGCCATGAGGGAGCTTGACTATGTCATAATAATCATTTTTTCTGCAGATATTTCATTTTATCGTGCATTGCGTGTGTAAGAACCATTTTCCTAGCATAGCCGAAACACGTTAGACACCCGGATCGGACTTGAAATTTTTTTTTACCTTTCCACCAAGTGGTCGAGTGATACCAGTACCACCACTGATATTTTCTTCTATTTTCTTCTTTCTTAGATGTTGAAGTCTTAGATTATGGATCAAAGAAATATAATCTTATAGCAAACTTGGAACAACCAAAGAGAGAGAATGTCGAATTCGGCCAAGGAGAAACTTGCTACTCTTTGCCAAAATTTATGCTTATTTATAGAGCTGGGATTGCCTTGTTTGTATCTCAATACAATAAGGACAATTCAAGATCTCTTCAAATCAGATTTAGTCTCTTTAAGTTCTTTTCAAATTAAATTTGGAAACTTAATTAAATAAGAATTACTTATTAAATAAGACTTCTCTATTTAATCTATATTAGGACTCTAATTAATTAGAATGCTAGCCCAAAAATTAATTAATTAACTATGAATTAATTTCAACTTACTTAATTTATTTAACAACTAATCAAATTACATTTAATTAAATTTAATCTACTTAATATAAATATCTAATATTTATTTAATCAATTAAATCTAATTTTTATATTTCAAATTTATTAATCAAATTAATATTTTTGAAATATTCTGAATGCCCTAATCTTATTAGGAAATCCTATTTTAATTGAAAATCTATTTTTCATATTAATTGCCAAAATAATCATTTATTAACTTTTAATAAAAGTCCTTAATTTGTAACATAAACAAAAACTATATTTGTGTGAACATTCTAGATTCATTATCGAGTAGCAGTGAGATGATATTATTTCTTTATATTTCATCTATATGTTATCCCACATACCATGGGTAAACGCCTAGCAGCATGATATAGTCCTTAGTCGATGAATGAAGTGGGAAAACATATGAACCTGTTAGAATACACTTCGAGCATGTCATCTCATTCCTTCTGATATTTTATGTTCCTTATCAAGTCTGGGATCATGGTTAGGTCAAATCTTACCACTCGATATATTTCAAAACTCGATCTCATAAATTTGATAGCTCTAAGATATCGACTGCTTTGGCCAAAGACTTGAATCCACACCTTTGAGTTTCCTTGAAATATCTATAACTTTTATTATCAAAGCTATCATCCGTTCTTGAAGCACACATGACTTCGTACGTTATTAGCTCAAGACCATCTAGTATTTATTCAAATGATGTAACTAGTCATATGATGATATACTAGTGAACCATGAGTACTATCGTACAAGTCAACTTGTGATCTCAGGTCAAAAAATACGACGACACTAATGTATTATTACGAAGATCAATGACTTTAGATAATATTATCATGTGATCTTACTCTTTTGTGGTCGTGTTCGATATTTCATTATACTAATGAAGATATCTATTATTTTGTGTTCTTATTATATGAGACTCATCATTCATTCTATTAACATAGGATGTCAATTTAGGCAACACACAATAATATTGGTCGAGTGATATATTATGATCCTGTATAATAATTATATTTTACCCAGAACTTAATTTGAGACTTATACGTATAAATATCGTGTACTCTCATAATCACAAATATTTTTTGGATTAACGATATTCATCTGACATAATATCTTGGGACATACACATAAAATATGTATGTAAAACGATGTATACAAAAACCAATGCATTTTTTAAACTATGACACGTACAATAGGTTTTATGGCATATACTTTAACAGTAAGTCACAATAGCAACAAAATACTAATTAATCAAGTCGGGTTGATGATTCTCTACACCAAACTTAACAAGTTGCACATGACTTATTTAGAGAACATGACATGCATGGCCGACCAACAATCAGTATCCTAATTTTATTAGGAAAATAAGAAAAATTCTTTTAACTATAAATAAATACAAGTGATTACGTGTTCAATACAACAAGGAGTTCAAGTACAATACCAATTAAACAACTATATCCAATAGGGATTCTTGACAGTTTAAAAAGAGCATGCCTTTGCAGTTCAAGAAGATCTAACATAAATTCGAGTACTACGAATTCTTGAGAGACATGAGAAGTTTATAGATCGATATTCTTAAGAGATTACTATAATCCTTCTACTTTTTCCCCTTGATTGAGTAATAAAGAATTTTTCATTCTCTCCCCATAGACATAGGCACTTCCCGTTGAACCACGTAATTCTTATGTTGTGATTGTTATTGTTCTTTGTATAAATTCTTCTTGAGAGACGTGATAAGTTTATAGAAGTGATATTCTTGAGAGATTAATATAATCCTTCTCGTTTTTCCCCTTGATTGAGTAATAAATTCTTATGTTGTGATTGCAAGTGGGAGATTATTGAGATATATGTCATAGAGTTTCATGTAATATAAACAAAATTATATATTATGAAATAAAAAGATGCATTATTCATTTATCAAAGTGTTGTTTAATATTACATATTGTAAATTATCGTGTAATATTTTGTTGATAAGAAATATTAAATAGTCTAATCTACCATTACTTATCTTTATACTACTACAATTTTAATGAATTCCAACTCATGTTTTGAACTCTCTCCTTAAGATGAGGAGATTCATATATTAAGTTAAGCTTTGTTGCTCGTGAGGGTTCATTGTATTTAAGAGAGCAACTGTTTTGAATCAGACCCTTTATAGTTGCCTGTTCAGTTTCTGTTAAAACAAAATCCAAAACCAATTTCTTCTTTTTGGAAATGTTTGAAAGCTGATTCGATTCTCAAATCCAATCACGATAGGACTCCATTTAATTTGTGTGTGATGTTCAGGTCTACCTGATTATAGAATCGGGTTATGGATTCTAGTTGGCTCAACTCTATTATTTTATGGTTAAATATTATTATGGGTAATGAAATTCGATTCGTGGTGAAACATAATTTTCTGGTAGTGGATATATAAATTATATCCCTAAGGACCAAAAAATTGACAAATAAGTTGCCACATTTATAAATTTTTTCTAAAATTTTGTATGCTTTTGACAAGTTTCATTTAAAACATCATATTTTATATTATTTATATATATTTATAAATATTAGGATATTTTCTATTTACATTCATACTTATTGCACTTAAATTTTTTCCATAAAAACTTAAAAAAAAAAAACAATAAAATAAAAAATATCCCGTACACATTTTCGCCATTGAAAGGCCCCGTAGACATCATCTCTTGAATTTCTGCTATCTCTAATTAAAATTATAGGATTTTTTAAGATTCTGAAAAGTGTGTCCATAGTCTTTTATAAAAACTATGAAAAATTTCCAATCCCAACGGTTTCTTTGTACCTTGTGATACTTGCGATGAATTAAGGATGGATAAATTTTCCATATTTGTAAGGAATTTACAAACCCGTCTTGGAAATGCATGAACCTTGTGCGGTATCGATTGGTAAAAAATGATTGTACTCGATCGAATACCGTCAGGTTCAAGAATTTTCGGATCGGATTTTGCATTTCCCAAACTGGTTTATTTATTTATTTTATTTATTAATAGACTTTACCATTAATGCCCTTTTTTTAATAAAAATTAATTACAAACTTGCTTACGCATATTCTTACCGCTAACAGTAGAAACGATCAAAGGTTGATGATGGAGTTTCATATGATCATATGGAAGATAAGGGAGCTAAAATTGAATTAATTAAAAAGATATATAAATATGTACAATTCTTTAAGAGTCCATTTTTATTTTTTTATTTTATTTTATTTTTTTATTTTTATATATTGAAGTAGTTTTGGATATTTGATCAATTGTCGCAATTGCAATTGCAATTGCAGCCGAAACATACGATTATGGAAAATCAAAGGTTAAGAGACATGTTTAGCCAATTAATCAACAATTACAATGCCCGAGAAATGCATCTTGTTGCCTTAATGCAACAACAACAAAATCACAGAACTGGAAGCATTCACAGAACTGCTTTTTATATCAATTCAAGATCTACTGGAGACAGTTCCAGTTGAGAAAACAATGTTTGGATTAAAGGAAAAATAAAACTTGAATATGAAACTTGTTGACGGTTATTTTTCGTTCCAAAGATGACTTGGGAATTCGATCCCTCGAACAAACCTTCCACAAGCAGTGAATTTATTTGGTTAGTTAGGAACCAAAACAAACTTGACAAACAAATAGAAAATCACAGAGAAAACAAAAAATTAACGTGGTTCGGTTGAGAGTGGCTCCAACCTACGTTCACGGGAGCAAAAAAATGAAATTTTATTACGAGCTCGGGTCAAGACCGACTAGCTTTCTCTCTCTCTCACTAAGCTTTCAGGTTTCTTTATAAGTGGTAAATGTAGAAATTGCTAACCAAAAAGAACCAACTCTCGAAACATAATCTTCGACTTCTTTATATAGGCTCTCAAATCCAATGTTCCACCAACTCGTGATATCAGCTCACGTCATCCTATATATCACTGTCGCCCATGTTCCTTTCCCCGAACTGCTCTGCAAACAGTAGCTCTGGTCTTCTGACTCAACCATCCCCTGTCAGCAAAAAGCCATCATTCCTACCTTTATCCTTTGCAACACGTTCTGCCCATGTGACAGCCTGCAAATCAACCACTCCAACGTTGTTCCGTGTGTCAGAAGGAAAGTTTCTGACCAACTCCCGTCATATTAGCGTGCCGGAGGCTCAAACTTTCATGTACAACTTACGCCATTCATACATAAGCACAAGATACTGCAACCCTGACCTCGGTCTTCTAGTCGGTGTGCTAGGTGGAATAGCGCTGGATCCTCTTCCTTGCTTCTTTAACAGGTCGGGTCGGTAATCATGGGACCACCTCAGGTCAGACTTCACAGATGCTGAAGCGGAGTTGAATCTGATACCCGTCCATCAGGCCGGGTCGATATCCCAGCCTATCCTCAACTGGCTCTTCCTTCTGGCGTCCCTCTGTACCTCGGGTTCGGGCTATTTGTCTAATTTCTCAACCTCGCAAGGACCTTGGACCTCCACATGTTAAGCTCAAAACTTTTTATACCCCACTTCAAGTTTCAGAGTTCCTCGAGGTTGAAATTTACCATCAACGGATGATTCTGTGATGATGAGATGAATGAACTCATAAGTAAGTTGTTGTGTGAGTGCAGTGAAGAACAAAAAAGCGTCCAAATCATTGGTTAGGCAAGACAACTCTTCCTCAACTTGCCTACAATGAATGATAAATATGTGAAGGGCCATTTGGATAAGATTATAATGATTCTTTGATCACTGAAGAATGTTTTGAGGAAAAATCGAATTTATTACTACAAGAATAGAACTTTACAAGTGTTTAAACTTTACAAAAAACCTCACTCTCTAGTACTCTCAAAGCTTTCTTAACATGAAGCTTTAATATTTTGGGATGCTTTGAGCTCTCAATTTATAGCTAAACACAAGGCTCAAATGTCAACAAATAAATAGTGCTCCACCTAAAGTAGTTTGTATCTTTGCACCAAATTTCCACAAAGCTTATTTTCCACCTAAAGTTGTTTGTACACCATGCATGACATGCATGGTAGCTGGATTCTATAATTCTCCCCCTCCAGCTGCATCCGTAATGATTTTCATCTGATAGTTATCCCGATTATGTCTTTATACAGCTCTAGCTTGTCCCGCGTAACCATTTTTGTTAACATGCCAGCTGGATTCTCATATGTATGGATCTTCACTAGTCTCAACAGTTGTTGATCTATCACCTCACGTATCCAATAATAGCGAATATCGATGTGCTTTGTTCGGGAATGATACATTGAGTTCTTGCTCAAGTCCAGAGCACTCTAACTGTCAGAATGTATCTTGTATTCTGTCTGCTTGATCCTTAATTCTTGGAGAAAATGATTTAACCACAATATTTCTTTCCTTCTTCCGTTGGTGCAATATACTCAGCTTCTGTTGTGAATAATGCAATACACCTCTGCAATCTTGACTGTCATGACACAGCTCCCCCTACAAAAGTGTAGATGAAACCTGATGTAGATTTCATACTATTAAGATCTCATGCTACATCTGAATCTGTATAGCCTTCCAAGATTGGATCAGCTCCCCCGTAGCTCATACATAACTTCGATGTACCCTTGAGGTACATGAGAATCTATTTGATTGCCTCCCAGTGTTGCTTTTCTCGGTTAGAGAGAAAACTACTCACTACACCCACTGCATGAGTAATATCTGCCCTGGTACATACCATATCATACATTGGGCTTCCAACTGCGGAAGAATATGGCACTGATGACATCTTATCTATCTCTTTCTTGGATGAAGGACACAAACTCTTGCTCAATTTGAAGTGGTGCGCTAGCGGAATGCTGACAAGTTTGGCATTATGTATATATAATCTCCTAATTTTCCATTCAATATAACTCTTATATGAAAGCCACAAACTTTTTTTCTGTCTATCTCAAACTATTTGCATTCCTAAAAACTTTTGAGCTGGTTCATGTCGAAAGATTTAGAGAGTTCCTTCTTCCGCTGGCTGATCTTCACTGCATCTTGTCCAACGATCAATATGTCATCTACGTATAGTAGAAGAGCAACAAAATTTCCATCCGAAAATCTTTGAATGTAAACACACTGGTCTGCTGCAGTTCATTTGTAGCCTTGACTCACCATGACCGAGCCAAACTTCTGGTACCACTTCCTTGGCGCTTGCTTGAGGCCGTCAAGCTCTTCTTCAGCTTGAAAATAATGTTATCTTTTCCTGAAACCTTCTGGCTGCTCCATGTAGATTTCTTCAATTAGATCACCATGAAGAAATGATGTCTTAACATCCATCCGTTCAAGCTATAAGTTTAAACTGGCTACCAATCCTAGGATAACTCGGATTGAAGCCATTTTTACAACTGGTGAAAAAATTTCATCAAAGTCGATTCCATTTTTCTGTAGGAATCCTTTGACTACTAATCGGGTTTTGTGTTTCACCACATTTCCGATGCCGTCTTTCTTCAGCTTGAACACCCATTTGTTCTCCAGTGCCTTCATGCCGTGCAGGAGCTAAACTATCTCATAAGTGTTATTTTTCTGTAGATATTTTATTTTATCCTGAATTGCGTGTGTAGGAACCATTTTCCTAGCGCAGAGGAAACACGTTAGGCACCCAGATCGAACATGAAATTTTTTTTGCCCTTCTCACCAAGAGGCCGAGTGATATCAGTACCACCACTGAAATTTTACTTCTGTTTTAGACAAAATTCCAACCCCGAAATAGCCCCGGAAAAATCCCGGAATAGTCCCCGAACAACGGCAAAAAAACTGGACTGTTTTGGACCCGATTCGCGGCCAGCTCACTACAAAAACAGCCCCTAAAATGCGTGAACTACTGTGATATTTCAGGTCTGATTTTTCAAGGAAAAATGGCCCCAGCACAGCCTTAAAACAACCCTATATGTTTCCCAAAAATTCTAGATTAAAGCGGAAACAAATCGAGCCTTGTTTCACCAACAGAAGTTGCGACAGTGAGGAAAAATGAGCCTCACTGCCGTGGGTTATAGAGAATGAAAGAGATGAGTTTTGGTTTAACACCACAAAGTCTTTCGAGCTATATCTCGTTACCCATGGAAACTAGTATGGGCTAGACTTACAAAATTAATCTCTAAACGTTTTAGAGAATAATGTCACACTAAGGAAATCTTTTATTTTTCTTCTTGTTCTTATTTTTATTTTCTCAACACTATGAGAGAATTTGGAGAAGAATAAGATGGAGGCTAGGGTTAGAATGAGAGATTAGGCAAAAAGAAAATCCAATTTTCTTTTTATACTTATGGTTATTAATTTCCAAAATTAACAAACCCTTCTCACATCCTTTAGAAAATTCGGCCAAGGAATATGAAAATTCAAAAAAATTTGTAACATCAATATTTACTTTCCATAATGGTAAAGATGTTACAAAAATAAAAAGGTTAATGCCTTTAAAATTTGTAACTTTCAAATTAAATCCAAGGGTTTCCAAAACCCATAATTTTGAAATTACTAATTTAACCTTTCATTAAATTATATTTAATATAATTTAATAACATATGTTTAAATATCATATATTTAATAAAACCATATATTAAATTTCAATATATAATTTCAAGTGTGACAAAATAATATTATTAATCATATTAATAATATTTATACATATGTCAGTATATAATTGGACTATCCAATTATACTAAATCTGCTATATTATATTAAGCTAGCACGGGGACCAAATGGACCTACGGTGCTGAGCTCCAATAATCTCGAAATATTAATTAAGCTCTTAAATAAATACTATGAATTATTAATTCCGGGTTATTCCACTAAAAACCCGAAGTTGTACTCTCGTTGTCGCATATAGTATATTAAGTCGAACTGTTGGGTTCTCCTAGAACATGCCAAGGATCTATTAAGCATAAACAAGTCTGAATAATCGAAATAAGATTGCGGAAAAATTCTTACAACGATCGGTTATGGCGGATGTGGAGATAACAAAAATTTACAACCTTTGTGTAGTGCTCCAAGCCCTCCTTTGATTGTATGTTTTAGCTCCAAGCTTGATCTTAGAATTCCAAACTCAATGGGATAGTTTCCCTATCACCTTTGTAGACCATTTTATGTGCTAGCAATGGAATAAATTGTAACAAAATCTTCCCTAGAGAGTAAGCAACTCTCGGAAAAATAGAGAGGAGAAGAGAAAGTGGTGGTTCACGCCAATTGCAAGAAGGAGAGAAAAAATGAGTGTGCTATTTGATTTTTCAAAAATCAAAGTAAGTAATACCAAATCTCTAAGAGTTAGTATAAGTCAATCACACATCAAATAAAATAAGGAAATATTTTTTACAAGTCAAAATCCACTAACAACTTCCATCACCAAAAAGTGATGAGATTGACTAGTGATGTGACTTGATGTGGGCACCACTTCAATTCAAAATCCGAGTGGGCCTGCAAAACACATTCCGGGCTCGGGTTCGTTAATTCTGAATTAACGAATTTTCCGTTGGGACTTAATTAAATCAAATTTAATTAAATAATAATGTCTCGCAAAACTATTACGAAAGTCGGTCGCGAATTAATTCTAAATTAATTTGTTCGCCCGAATTAAAATCTAATTTTAATTCCGCGTTGAAATCTAATTTCAATTAATATATCGAATATATATTATTTAATCGATTAATTCCAAATTAATCATTCTCTCTCTTCTAAATGAATTTTATCCCAGATAAAATCTTTCCGCTATTAATCCTAGATTAATTTTCTTTCTCTCATAATTAATCCTAGATTAATTATGTTCGTGTCATATGTCATCGGTGAATCTTCAGGAAGCGACCCATGAGATCCCTGGATATGTTGGCAGTAAATCCGATCGTCGATTATCCGAATACGTACGTACCCCGTACCACGTTATTACCGATTTACAAGACATGGTTGGCTTCTAGCAAAGCACCGTGCCTACCCAATTCTCCAGAAATATTCTTTAAGGAATATATAATATTTGTCAAGCGTAATATACCAAGTATTGCGTATTACGATCCAATATCGGATGTCACATGCTAGGACTGGGGCTGGAATAGTGTATGCCCCGTACGAAGCATATACCAGATCACTAGCAACTAGTCTCTTTAATCGGATAATCATGACCTTGTCATATTATCCCGATAGTTGCAACATAATAGAGTATTAGCTCTGTATCCATGCGTGATCATCATCTCCATATGACTGAAGTGATACTTCCATCTTGACATCACACCCAATACACTAAGATTCTCAATAAACCCAGAAGAAGCGTACACAGAACCTGTTAAAGCCCTGGACGACCAAAACCAAAACGTACTGATTTTCGTAAGTCTCAGCGATGCAAGTCTCAGGTTAAGACCAAATACACCTACCCTGCTTCGGATTCCCATAGACACATAGTCATACTACCAATGGGATTCTGATGGGTCTATCCAGAGCGAAGCTGTTCCCGTACCATCGATAAACAGAACCTCTTATTACACTTGCATGAGTATCCAATACCCAAATATATGAGAACTATAACGCTACACTTCTATAACGCGCACAAGTGTAATACTAGCCTATTCTGCATTATTGATGTCCAGTCTCGATAATACTACGATTAGGGATATTTAATGATTAAACCTTTAGTATATTGATATTGTCTCATATCTTATAATCTGGAACTAATCATAAAGACTTTTATCATTTATATATATATTCAAGTAATCTAATTACAAAATGATAAAATGGCAATTTCCTTTATCACATAGTTAATTTATACAAAAACCACAATGTCTTTTTACAAATAGTGATGCTATGGGTCATAATTATCCAACAATCTCCCACTTGGCCTATAGCCAATCACTCAAGTATCTAACACCTGAACTATGTACATGTCGCTCAAACTTTTACTGAGGAATAACCTTCGTCAGCGGATCTGCAATGTTGTCATCTGATGCGATCTTCACATCGCCATGATGTATGATCTCACGAATCATATGGTAACGTCGAAGTACATGCTTAGATCGTTGATGAGACCGCGATTCCTTAGCTTGCGCTATAGCCCCGTTATTGTCACAATACAAAGGAACGGGCTCAGCTGCAGCAATATATTCTGCTTCTATTGTTGAATTAGCAATAGTCTATTGCTTGGAAGATTTCCAGCTTACTGCTCCGTTGTTCAAACAAAATATATACCCGGATTGCGACTTACAGTCGTCTTTATCGTTTGGAAACTTGCATCGGTAAACCCAGTTACCTCAAGTTCTCCATCTCCATAGATTAAGAAAATATCTTTAGTTCGTCTAAGATACTTAAGGATGTTCTTAACCGCAACCCAGAGACCATCACCTAGATCGGCCTGATAGCGACTACACATGCTCAAAGCATACGAGACATCAGGTCGCGTACATATCATGGCATACATGATAGATTTAACTGCAGAAGTGAACGGGATCCGACTCATGTTGTCTCTCTCATCTTGAGTTTTAGGACACATGTCCTTAGATAGAGTGACGCCATGTGACACTGGCAATAGTCCCCTCTTAGACTGATTTATGTTGAATCTTTTCAACACTTTGTCAATGTATGTGCTCTGGGAGAGTCCAAGCAGCTTTCTAGATCTATCCGGGTAGATCTTTATTCCCAAAATAAAGGCTGCTTCTCCCAGATCTTTCATGGAGAATTTTAATGAAAGCCAAGCTTTCACTGATTGTAGCATGAGAATGTCATTGCCAATAAGCAATACATCATCTACGTAAAGGACAATGAATGTCAGTGCGCTCCCACTAACCTTCTTATATACACAAGGATCATCCTCGTTTTGAACGAAATCATATTCTTTTATGATCTCATCAAAACATTGGTTCCAAGAACGCGATGCTTGCTTCAATCCATAAATGGATCGATTTAACTTGCAAACCTTGTTTGCATGTTTTGGTACGACAAAACCGTCAGGCTGTTGCATATAAACATCCTCCAAAAGGTTTCCGTTAAGGAAAGCGATTTTGACGTCCATCTGCCATATTTCGTAATCGAAATATGCAGCAATAGCAAGCATTATCCGAATAGATTTATTCATGGCAACAGGTGAAAAAGTTTCATCGTAATCGACACCATGTCGTTGACGATACCCTTTCGCTACAAGCCTAGCTTTGTACGTTTGTATGTTGCCATCCATGTCGGTCTTCTTCTTGAAGACCCATTTGCAACCAATAGGCTTTACGCCTTCTGGTGCATCAACTAGTGTCCAAAATTGGTTGGTGTACATGGAATCCATTTCGGACTTCATGGCTTCTTGCCATAAATCGGAGTCGATATCTTGTATCCCTTCCTCATACGTAGCCAGTTCGTCTTCCTCAATAAGATTAATATCCACATGAGGTGAAATCAGAAACCCATACCTCTCAGGTTGTTTTCTGACTCTCTCCGACCTACGCGGTTCTTGTGTATTAGAAGATTGTGGTACAATCTCATCCCTGATGAACTGTTTGTGTTCCGTTAAGGAATCGGTGCCAGGAACAGTATCACTCTGATTTTCATCGAGTTCTACTTTCCTCCCACTTACCACTGCATTTAGGAATTCCTTTTCGAGGAAAACCGCATGTAGAGCAACAAATACTTTGTTCTCTTGTGGGTGATAGAAGTAATATCCTTTGGCTTCCCTAGGATGACCTACAAATAGACACTTATCTGATTTGGGTTCTAGTTTTGTACAATCCAAACGTTTAACGTATGCCCAGCATCCCCAAATCTTCAGGAATGAGAAACCCGGTTTCTTTCCTGTCCATATTTCATATGGAGTCTGTTGAACAGACTTTGACGGAACCTTATTCAAAATAAGTATTGCACTGTTCAATGCATATCCTTAGAAGGAAATTGGTAGCTCTGTGCGACTCATCATAGACCTTAACATGTCCAACAAAGTTCAATTTCTCTGTTCGGACACACCGTTTAATTGAGGTGTTCCGGGAGGAGTCCACTGTGAAAGAATATCATATTCTTTCAAGTAATCGAGAAACTCATTGCTTAAGTATTCTCCACCATGGTCCGACCGTAATGTTTTAATACTTTTTCCGGTCTTTTTTCTACTTCGTGTCGAAACTCTTTGAATTTCTCAAAAGTTTCCGACTTGTGTCTCATAAGATACACATAATCATAACGCGATGCATCATCCGTAAAGGTTACGAAGTATTCATATCCACCTCTAGCTTGGCTAGACATGGGCCCACACACGTCACTATGAACGAGGGCTAACAGTTCGGTGGCACGTGCACATTTACCGCTAAAAGGTGTTTTAGGCATTTTGCCTAATAAACAAGATTTGCAGACGTCATATGAATTTGGATCAAATCCGTCCAAGTACCCACTCTTCGAAAGTGTGGATATGCGAGTCTTGTTAATGTGTCCTAGACGACAATGCCACATATAAGTTTTATCTTTGTTACTTAATTTAATCATTTTGTTTGTTACATTATATGTTTGAGATTGATTTATATTCAAAATACAAAGACCATTATTAACATCAGCACTACATATCTCAATATCATTTTTATAAACAAAACACCATGTGTTTCTGAATACAAAAGTATGCCCACATTGGGCTAAACAAGATACATAAATAATATTCCTAGTCAAACTAGGTACATAATAGCAGTCTGATAAAGTAAGTACATGCCCCGAGGGCAGTTCCAAAATATAGGTCCCAACAGCCAAGACGGCCACATGGCGCTGACGTGGCCGTCTTCAACCTTCGTCTGGCGCGTGCTGCACGTGACGCCGCGTGGACAGACTGCTGGAAGGAGCGTGCGGGCAATTTGGAGGTCCGTTTGATCGCAGAAAAATACCATTGTGCTCGTCTCGACGTGAACAAGCTGATGCTATGTTCAAAAATGATTTTTGACAACTTTCCCGAAACCCAAATTTTCCGAACCGAGTTTTGTTCTTCGGTTTTACGACCCCAATGTATAATCAAAGCTCTGATACCACTTGTTGTGATTCTCTAATCACTATAGAGTGTTTTGAGGAAAAAATGAATCTATTACTACAAGAATATTACTTTACAAGTGTTTAAACTCTTTACAAAAAAACCTCACTTCTAACACTCTCAAAGCTTTCTTAACATGAAGCTTTGATGTTTTTGGGATGCCTAAATCTCACAAATGAGCTCAGTATTTATAGCAAAAAAAATTGGCTCAAATTTTCAACACATGAATAGTATTGCTCCAAAATCAAATCCACCGAAAGTTGTTTATTTTTTACATGCATGGCAACTTCTCTTCATTCATGGCAGCTGGATCCTACATTAAGATCAAAGTATGCTTGCACAATTGTGGTGAATGAAACAAGTGATCATTGTTTGTCGTAATCGATATCGAGCCTGCCCCAGATGAAGAAATGAAGAAATGTAATCATAACCAAGTGCGTGGACAAATGTGATGAACTTATTCAGTCTCTCGTAATGTATTTTTAGTCGATTGTATAAAGCTTGTATGCTACCGGGTTTGCATTCATCTTGAAAGGAACCTTTTGGGGTATAACTTCTGGTTTTTAGCAAATTTAAATTTGTTGTTTCTTTCCACGGAAGAGGCATTTTCAGATTGGTAATTTATGCCCAGAAGTGCCATTTAATTTCCTATCAGTAAAGTATGGTTATTAGAGCACTAAAATTTATGAACTAGGATCAAAGTGCCCAGTTAAGTTTGTTCTAAAATCCACGTGAGGCTCACATTATATAAATCCTAATAATTAATTTAGTTTTCAGCACCACACAAAATTATAAAAAGGAGCATTACAAAAAGAAAATTGGAGAAACCATCTTACTCTTTACAGCGTGCGCCCTAAGCTCTAATAAGTAATAACTAAGTCCAAAGTTATAAAATAAAAGTCAGCGTTTAATCGCGTGTGAGGAGGCCAGCAAAGTTCAGAACTTGGAAAGCCAAATTACATCCAGAGCAGCAGATGCAGCAAGCAAGAAGCAACCGAAGAAAGTGAAAGTTATGGAAACAGCAACATGATCACAAAACTTATGCAAAGCCTTGCAGAAACTCGGTAGAGCAGTATGCTTAATTCCTGTGCGATTCAGGTTGGTGACCCCAGCTGCAGCTGACCCAGCACTCATCATTGCATACGCAAAAATCTGCAACATTAGTCCATTAGGGACGTCGTAAAGCACGAGCAAAGAATTGTGAGATCGCATGCTAAATTCTGTAAGGCATGAATAAAATGAAAGGAATCTTGTTTAATATTGACTGCTAACCATAATGGCAAATTCCAAACTTTTACTGCAGAAACCTACTACTAACAGTCGAAATCAGCTCGCGGTGAAAACATTGCATAAATGATCATGGTAAACCTAATACCATATTACCTGATCCACAGCGAATATAAGCCAAGCTTTTCTTCTCGAGGAAATCACAGGAGCTTTCCTCAGCAGCCTTGATACATTAAGAAGCAATTGCAGCAAGGAATGAACAGCAGCAGCTGCAGAAACTCCAACCAAATACCTGTTCGGCAAAGAACAAAACACTTTAAACAACTTGATCATTCATTCATTATTTCAAGCTTTGTTAGGCCATGAAACTTTATCAATTACAAATACACTATTATGAATACTTGCTGGTACAAGATTCCTTGCTTATCAAATTTATCATGCGTGATCAGCTACACTGTCTTATACACTTTCCAATTAATTGCTTCAAAGCTTACATCTATTTTATATCAAGGGGTACAAGACTATCACATCACTATTCATATCATCAAGCATATTAATGTACAAGTTCTCAAATCTTGACAATACAAAATGCCATTCCCATTTTCATTTCTTGAATCAAATTTCTAAACAATGTTACAAAACTCTACTGAAACAAAACCAAAATTTCCATGGCTAGCAATCAAGTAGGATCTGATAGGAATTATAGAATATTCACGGGTCTGATTCTGTTCATTCACATGCTATGAAGCTACAGAAATGGAGAATACACGAAAGTTTGTTGCTACTCAAAAAGCACCAAAATCAAGAGCAAAATCATCAACACAAAGTTGTATGCTCACAACAAGACAAACAAATCCAGACAAAGACCCCGCTTTCCTCGGTCAATTTGCGAACAGAACCCATCAAATATTTTATATAAAAGTCCTTTGTGTTCTGTTTGGTCGGCAAGAAAATCCAGGAATGACAAAAGAGTTATTTGACAAAAATGCCCATCTGTAGTGACTGAAGTGTCTATTTGAAAACTAAACTCCAAAACAACATTAAACTCAAGTATCAAAATTTGATTTTGTTTTCTCTTCTTCACTTTTCAATGTTATTAAACACATAATCCTGCAAACTAAACACTGCTAAAATTATTAATAACTAATATATCTTACTAACAAAAAAAAAAACATTTTATTTGTTTTCCTTCTTTTTCTCAGCAACCAAACAACACCAACAATCTGGGTGCCAGCCAGTTATTTCAACTGCTAAAATATCTCGAACAATACTTTATTATCAGCGAAACAAATAATCAACCTGAACCCACTAAGCAAAATAAAAATAAAAACAAAAGACAAAATGATTACGAACACTTACTCAAAAGCATAGGAATAAGACCACTTGGAATGAACAGTAAGCTGAAAGCCATAGACAGAAGTAACACCATTCTGACGAGCTGTCACCATGAATGACATGGCAATTACTGATGCCGCCAAGCTCAATAGCCTTATTATCACCTGCAACACTTCATGTCTCTTGCTTACATTTTTCCCCATTCCCTCCTCAGCTTTCTGGCCGTTCATCATCAACACCACCACGGTCACAGTGTAAATAACACTCTCTGTGTATAGTGTGTTCAAGTATTGCTGCTATTGACGTGAGTGTTGGGAATATTTATAGGAGGGTTTTGAAGCTAAGTTTTCTTGCACAGTGATCGTTAATGGGTGCATTTGTGATGGGTATGTCTACAATAGGGAATGGCACGGATTCGGGATCCAGTAAGTTACTGGCAGTAACTTTGGCTATTGGGTTTTTTTGTTTTATTCCAAATGAAAATCACCGATTTTGATTTTTTTTTTAAGAATTCCAGATTTTTTTTTTTCCCGATTCATAAATAAATATAAAATTCGAAATAATTTATCATCTCGAATTCATAAATAAGACTGGATCACAATTGATACATATCAACTCGTCATAATGTCTAATTTAAAAATATATTTATATAACCGTCTCGAGTCTATAATCTAAACTAGACCGCGATTAACAAACCTCGATCCATCACAACTGATCATTATCTATAGCCTAGTTTATAATGCATCGCGGTTGCGTTGGTACAACAGCTCCCATCATTATTTTGTCTTTAATTTTTTGTTACTGAAATTTTTTTATTTTCCATAAAAGTTGACATTTTTCAACACAATTAAAAGAAGAAATACCAGATAGTGTTATGTTATAGTCAGTCTGATCGCGATTTACACATGTTACGTAAACGTACGTATCGCTTAAGTAGTATAAAATATATCGATCTCACGAGGACTTATTACCTACGTTACTAGTTAATAAAATCAACTACTTACGAGTATCTAATTGAAATTGAATTGTTGTTGTTGGTTGAAGATAACTATGACTAAAATAAATAAATAAAACTAAAATGAAATCCAAGGTAATTAATAAAGAGAAAGCATCCGGGATTGTGAATCCGCCTAATAGTATACTAAAGATGAATTAATTCTCCTATACATGTGCAATATATTGATTTATTAACCTGGAACACAAAGATATACACAAGCCTCTTTAGATGGTCGAATGTAAATATTTAAAGTAACTCAATTAACTATATTTCTATGTTAACTAAGAAACCCCAAATTCATTAAGGTCAAGTTCCAATTATGGCTACACCCGTTCTACAGGTATATTTCTATCCAGGAGGGAAATCCATTAAAATGAGATCGTGTGTTATTGAAGCTAAGGCCGAACCTAAAGCCCCTTTATCAAGTTCGTCTAAGTTTACCACAATAATCTTATTGGTGATCAAACAAAAAGAAGCATTAAGGTCAAGATTCAATAAACAAATCAAAGTATCACACAAGATATTCGAAAATCAACTTATAAACTCATAAATATTGTGCTTCATCACAACCCTAGATTAAAGATCTAATGAATATACATGCTCAGAATTCTCTAAATAAATATGAAATAATAAACAAAACAACAAAGATAAAAGAAGAAGAAAGTCTGTCGAGATCGTCAATCATTCGCCCATTGGTGTCGAGATTCTGATTGTTGTGTTACTTTGATGTGCTTTGTTTTCTCCTTCACAATCACCTTGGAGGCTGTGAATTTATGTTATGAAGCTCTGGAATTAGGACATCAAGCCCCCTTTTCAGAACTCTCACCGAACTACGTTTGAATTGGATGAAGTGTGGTTTAAATAGGTGGCTTAGTTCTTTCTTGAACGCACTTACTGCACAGGCCAAAACGCGTTGGTGCGTCGCTGATAAACTTGAATTTTGTGAATATTTTGATGTGTTTTGTGTTATTTTGTAGATAAATAAAATAACAGGATTCTCTGGAATCAAATCGGGGACAAAACATCGAAAAACGGACAAAAATGGTAAAAATGTAAATTTCCAGCTAAAATGCACCGTTTGCTAAAATGTGCAGTCTGCTATCATGTGCAGCTAACATGCGCCAGACACGTGTCAAAATCACATCAGACTTGCTAACATGCGCTCTTGCTAACATGTGTCTGCCACGTGTCAACATCACAACAATCTTGCTAACGTGCGCCGGACACGTGTCATCATCTCATGCTGCCGACATTTACTGTGCACGCGTCGCAACTCCAAGCACCTACGAGTCGTGATGCCGAAGCAATAATTCAGCTGCCGACGCCACATGTCACGATCTCGTTTAATCAACGGCGAGTCGCGACACGGAAGGTGGTTTGCGTCGCGACGCGCGGGGCAGATTTTTTGCTATAAATAGAAGCTGAATTCAGAAGGAAAATTCATATCTTCTTCTGGGGAATTCCTTAAGAATACTAAAAAGATTGTATCTTGTTTGTTTACAGGTTTCTGTATTTAATTTTATTTACTTTACACAATAATACTTTCTTTATTTTTACTTTTCAGCTTTTATTTTTACTATTCAGTATGAGGAGGTAACTCACATCTGCTGGGGTTAAAGGTTAAGCTTTTATTACTAATATTTAGATTAATCTCCCTTAATTATAATATATAAACTATTTAAAACCTGACATAATGGGATACCGCCTTTGTAGTCGATTGGACTTAATTAAATTAATTTTTAACCTGACTAAATTGGATATCGCCTTTATGGTCGGTTGGAATTAATTATAAATTTGACTTAATCAGGATACCGTCTATATGGTCGGTTGGTAATTATCACGTAAAGTTAATATATTATAATAAGGGAGATATCTAAAATAGAAGTAATAAAAGTGGATCCTCCAATCCCAGCATTTTCTTTATTGTTTTATTTACCTTTTTAATTTCCAGTTTTTACTTTATGTCATTTACTTTATTTAAGTTTTTACTAGTCTTAGATATGTGTTGTAACTAAATCTGTTATCTGGGGTTGTGATGAATTCCAATATCACCGATTTATAAGGGGTTATTTTACGGTTTGGGTAATATAAAGGTTTATTTATTGAGCCTTAAACTTAATACTTCTTGTAAACTGGCCATTAATAAGATTGATTTGGTAAACTTAAAATGAACTTGGAAAAGAGACTTTAGGTTTCAGCCTTAGACTCAATAGCTCACGATCTCCCTTAAGAATAGACAACCCTTAATAGATTTCCTTACATGATAGAAATATACCTGTCGGGCGGGGTTAGCCATAATTGGAACTTAATCTTAATGAATTCAGATAACTTGGTTGACATACGAATATGATTAATTGGGTTATACTGGGTATTTGCATCTGACCATCGGAAGAGGCTTTTGCATAAATTCGTGTTCCAGGTTAATAAACCAATATATTGCACAAATGTGAGATAATCATTTCATCTTTAAAAGGTATTGGAAGAATTCACAATCCTAAATAGTTTTATAATATTGAATTTTCCTTTCATTTACTTTCACGCTATTTTATTTACTTGTTTTAAGTTTAAAATCACCATCCCATCAAACAACCAATCCATTAGATACTCGTAAATATTTGGCTTCATAAATTAATAACATAGGTATTATGTCCTCGTGGGATCGATACATTTTATATTACTTGAACGATATGTGCGCTTGCGTTATACGTGTGTGATCACGCCAGTTAAGTTTTTGGCGCCGTTGCCGGGGATTTATTTATCTTTCACTATTAGTTTTGGGGATAGATATGTTACTTGTATCTAATTTATTTTTACTTATTGTTTTTGTTTTCTTTTGCTTCAGGTTCTCAGACACGAGAAGCTTTGAAATCTGACCGCTTGACCCAGAAATTGAAAGAACCATCAGACAGTTGAGAAGGGAAAGGCGTAAAGGCTAAAAAACATTGATCAACATGGAACCTGAACCTTTAGAAGTTGCACCATCAATTCCCATTCAAGACAGAAACTATTCTGGTGGTTGACGGCTTCATTTAATGTATTATACTTCCTCTCTTACCAGCAAATGCGTGTGACATCAAAACATGCATCCAGATGATACAGCAGTCTGTTCATTTTAGGGGAAATGCAACTGAAGATCCTAATGCCCACATCAACAACTTCCTGAAAGTTTGCGGCACTTTCAATTACAATCGAGCGGCTGAAAAAGCAACGAGACTGCGTGTTTTTCCATATTCCTTGAAAGACAGAGCTAATGCTTGGCTACATTCACTACCAACACGTTCCATCACAACTTGGAACACTCTAGCCACCAATTCCTTGCAAAATACTTTCCCCCAGGCAGAACTGCAAATTTGAGGAATGACATCACATCCTTTGTACAACATGACTCAGAATCCCTTTGTGAAGCATGGGAAATATACAAGGATTTGCTCTGGAAATGTCCTCACCATGAGATTGCAAAATGGCTACAATTTCAAACCTTCTACAATAGACTTTCTGGACTGATGAGAACCATAATTGATGTTGCGGCTGGAGGAGTTTTAATGGCAAAATGAGAAGATCATGCTTGGGACTTGATTGAAGAAATGGCCAACAATAATTCTTTGTGGCCAACAGAAAGAAGCATGATTCAACGAATCACATGAATCTATGAAGTTGGAGCCAACACAGCAATGAATGCCAAGCTGGATCAGATATGCAAAATTATGGAAACTCTCAATATGCAAGGTAATGCTGGATCCACAAGTTCACCATATGGAGGAACACTAGAAACAAACCAACATGATGAGATGGTGAATTATGTCAACAATTTCAACAGACAGTGGAACGATCAATATTCCAACATCTACAACCCAGGGTGGAGGAATCATCCCAATTTCGCATGGAGCAACAATTCAAGGCAAAAGAACAATCCACCACCTGGATTCCAACAACAAAATAAAGGCCATGAGTATGAGAAAAAACCAGATATAAAAGAATGGATTACAAAGATGTTCAAAAAGCAACAAGCAACATATGATGCTATGTTTCAAAGCCAATCAGCTTCTATAAAGGCACTGAAAAATCAAATAGGACAACTGGCCAATGCTCAGAGTTACAGACCGCCAGGTAATCTTCCTAGCAACACAGAACCAAATCCAAGGAACCGAGGGAATGATAATGTCAAGCCATTACTTTGAAAAGCGGTACTGAAATCAACAAAGATGTTGGAATCAAGGCATCTACTGAGGAAGTTCCAAAAGAAACAGAGCCACAGATGGAGGAAAAAGAAGTAAAGGAAAATGATCGAGAAAGATTCACTCCACCTCCACCTTTTCCACAGCATCTCCAGAAAAACAAACTAGACAAGCAATTTACTCGATTCTTGGAGGTCTTCAAAAAGCTACATATCAACATTCCATTTGTAGAAGCATTGGAACAAATGCCCAGCTATGTCAAATTCATGAAAAAAAATTTGTCACGAAAACAGAGATTGGGAGATTACGAGACAGTAGCATTGACAGAAGAATGCAGCGCCATCATTCAAAGGAAACTTCCCTCAAAGTTAAAAGATCTTGACAGTTTCACCGTCCCATGCACCATAGGAGAACATTACATCGGTAAAGCTTTGTGTGATCTAGGTGCTAGTGTTAACTTGATGTCTTTTTCCATTTACAATAAACTGCAAATTGGAGAAGCAATGCCCACCTCAGTCTCTCTACAACTTACTGATAGAACACTCGCATTTTCGAGAGGTGTAGTTGAAGATGTGCTAGTCAAAGTCGACAAACTCATTCTCCCAGCAGATTTCATTATCCTTGACATGGAAGAAGACAAAGACGTACCTATCATCCTCGGAAGACCATTCTTGGCTACAGGTCGAACTGTTATTGATGTAAAAAATGAGAACTAACCATGAAAGTGCAGGATCAAGAAGTTACCTTCAATGTTTTCAATGCCATGAAATTCCCGAGTGATGAAAATGAGGAGGAATGTTTCAGAATTGATGTTGTAGATAGTATCATCCAGGATACTGATGTAGTGCAACTTCCCACATATAAACTTAAAGCTTGCATCACCAATATGACTGACAGTAAGTAAGATGATGAAATTCTGGAATGTATCAACTATCTTGATAGACCCTTTCGCTTCAAATCAACACCACATGTGGAAATTTTGGAACTACCTAAAAATGAGCGAATCAAGCCCTCGATTGAAGAACCACCGCAGCTTGAACTGAAGCTACTTCTGATCCATCTTAGGTATGCATTCTTAGGAAACTCTTCTGAATTACCTGTGATTATTTCTTCTTCGCTAACATTGGAGCATGGAGAAAAGTTGCTGAGAGTGTTACAAGAACACAAGAAAGCCATTGGCTAGACTATAGTAGACATTCAAGGCATTAGTCCATCATTTTACATGCATAAAATTATAATGAACGATGAATCCAAAGCCACAATGGAGCATCAATGGAGACTAAATCCAATTATGAAGGAAGTTATAAAGAAAGAAATTATCAAATGGTTGGATGCCAGCATCATCTATCCCATATCTGACAGCACGTGGGTGAGTCCTATACAATGTGTGCCAAAGAAAAGAGGAATAATTATAGTCACAAATCAAAAGAACGAGTTGATGCCAACAAGAACGGTGACTGGATGGAGAGTATGCATGGACTACATGAAGCTGAACAAAGCATCAAAGAAAGATCATTTTCCACTGCCATTCATTGACAAATGTTAGACAGATTGGTAGGACATGAGTTCTATTATTTTCTGGACGGATACTCGGGGTACAATCAGATTGCCATCGCCCCAGAAGATTAGAAGAAAACCACTTTTATATGTCCGTATCGTACTTTTACTTTTCGCAGGATGCCATGTAATGCTCTTGCCACATTCAACGTTGCATGATGGCCATCTTCTCAGACATACTGGAACAAAGAATGAAGGTTTTAATGGTTGATTTTTCTGTGTTTGGAGACTCGTTCGACCACTGCTTTCAAAATCTGGAAAAGGTGTTACAAAGATGCGAAGATACCAAACTGGTACTCAACTGGGAGAAATACCATTTCATGGTGTAGGAAGGTATTGTCTTGGGACATCAGATCTTAAAAACATGAATCGAAGTAGATAAAGCAAAGATCGAGACAATTGAAAAACTACCTCCACCAACAACTGTCAAAGGGATTCTGAGTTTTCTCGGACATGTAGGCTTTTACAGGAGATTTATCAAAGACTTCTCCAAGATTGTGAAACCTCTGTGCAATCTGCTGGAGAAAGACATGCCTTTCAACTTCACCAAAGAATGCCACGAAGCTTTTAAGATCTTAAAACATAAGCTGGTCTTTGCCCCTCATCATAGTAGCACCAGATTGGACCCTTCTATTAGAGGTGATGTGCGATGTTAGTGATTTTACTGTAGGAGCAGTTTTGGGAGACTGCAAAGCAAAAATTTTCCACACCATTTACTACGCCAGCAGAACTTTGAATGAAGCTCAACTCAACTACACAACTACTGAAAATGAGTTACTTGCAGTTGTGTTTACTTTTGATAAATTCTGCTTTTATCTGCTGGGTCCCAAAGTGGTGGTCTACACAGATCATTCAGCAATTAAATATCTGATCACGAAGAAAGATGCCAAACCTAGATTGATCCATTGGGTACTTCTGCTGCCAGAATTTGATGTAGAGATTCGAGACAGGAAAAGAATAGAAAACCAAGTGGCAAATCATTTATCGAGGCTCGAGAATGGAGAAACAGCTGGCAACGAATTAACAAACAAAGAAACTTTTCCAAATGAACAATTGTTTGCCATGAAACAACATAATGCACATTAGTATGCCGACTATGTAAACTATATAGTATCGGAAAATTACGATGGAATCGACACATCAGCAACGAAATAAGTTATTCAAAGAAGTCAAGCACTATGTCTGGGATGAGCCGTACCCGTTTAAACGCTGTCCTAATCAATTACTGAGACATTGTGTTCCACATGAGGAAGTTAATAGTGCCCTGCAACATTGTCATTCATCACCATACGACGGACACTTCAGCGGAAATAAAACTACAACCAAAGTCATACAATCAGGATTGTTCTGGCCCACTCTATTTAAAGATACTTACTTATTTGCTCTTCAATGTGACAGGTGCCAGAGAAAGGGAAATATTTCAAGGAGAAATGAAGGACCTCTGCAAAATATTCTGGAAGTGGAGATATTTGATGTGTGGGGGATTGATTTTATGGGACCCTTTGTTCCATCATTCGGAAACCTGTACATACTAGTTGCAGTAGACTACGTCTCCAAATGGGTTGAAGCAATTGCATTGCCATCAAATGATTCAAAAGTGGTGGTAAAATTCCTTAAAAAGAATATTTTCACTCGCTTCGGAACACCTCGGGCAATTATCGGTGATGGAGGCACACATTTCTGCAACAGATATTTTGATGAACTCCTATCCAAATATGGAGTTACCTATGAAGTTGCCACTACTTACCATCCGCAATCAAATGGACAGGTTGAAGTTTCAAACAGGGAGATCAAAAGAATCTTGGAGAGAACCGTTGGATCAAAAAGGAATGACTGGTCTGAAAAACTAGATGATGCATTATGGGCCTACCTGACAGCTTACAAGACACCCATTGGTTTGTCCCCATATCTAATGGTGTTTGGGAAAGCGTGTCATCTGCCAGTGGAGCTTGAACATAAAGCGTACTGGGCACTGAGGAAGTTAAATCTTGATCTACAAGCAGCAAGAGAAAAATAGCTCCACCAACTCAACGAATTTGAGGAATTTTGCCTACATGCTTATGAGAATGCCAAACTGTACAAAGAAAAGACGAAGAAATGACATGATAAAAAATAGTGCGCAGACAACTGGAGCCAGGGCAGCAGATGTTGTTATACGATTCACGATTGAAACTTTTCCTTGGAAAGATGAAATCAAAGTGGTCAGGTCTATTTGTGATTACTTAGGTGTTACCCTACAGAGTTGTTGAGATATACAACCCCAAATCCAACAATACATTCAGGGTAAACAGCCAGTGTGTCAAGCACTATTGGGGAGAATCTTTTGAGTGACCAAAAGAAAGTGTCACACTTTCAGATCTAGCCTAACATTAGGGCAATCATGTCAAGCTGACGACGTTAACTTAGCGCTAGCTGGGAGGCAACCCATGCAATTTGTGTATATATTCAGATTTGGTGTGTTTTATTTTTGTGTGTTTAATTTTTGTAGGTAAAGTCACATTTCAGGATGGAAGACGTTCTCGCAAATCTTCACAAGTAATTTCCTTCTCTCCCTCAAATCGCTCTGATGAAAGTTTATAAAGCTCACATGGAGCGAATGAGACACTTGATGATCAAAGTTATTCCTAATGACATTCGTTGGATTATTGAAGCATGAGTCCGATTGGCAGGTGAGTCTTCTGACTCTTTTATTTTATATCTGACTGGTTTAGGAAGAAGCACATATGCTAAAAAGAGAAGAGCTAAAAGAATGGGTGATTGTTATAAATGTGCACGCATGACATGTAATACTCGTTGTTATTCTTTAGGAATAATGTCTGATAACAGTGAAAATAAAATTAAATTCATTAGGGATGGCTTGAGTAATGAGTGTTTGGATAACATATCTAAGACTCTTGAGACGCATTCCAGTAGATATGTGCATCATGCAATTCAAATGTTATATACACAATTTCGAAAAGAAAGATAAAATTTAAGTCTCGGGAATCTGACTCTAAAAGACCCTATTTGCCAATTTATAAGAAAATTGGATGTGAAACTTGTCCCTGACGCATAGGCATCATTCAAGTCGTTACTTCATGTAAATATTATTCTCTTTGTATTTATCTAATATTTTTTATTTGCTTTGTTATTTTATTTTCTCCGACATGATCCAGACTTTTTGACTTTCACGATATATTTTACTTTTTAGCTAATAATTGTCATTTGGCATGTATTAGTGCTATTATTACTCACCCTTTTCAGCTTCTATAAATTCAGCTTGTCATTGCACTCTTGAAGATGTCCAGAGTTGAGAAATATATATATATATATTATATATATATATATATAATATATATATATATATAAATGGAAGCAACTTCAAGAAGACGAGTTGTAAATATATGTGTGTTTTGCGGTACTAGTGTTGGTTCTAAGCTAGAGTTCGTTGAAGCAGCACAGGAATTAGGTAGAGTCATAGCTGAAAGGAATATGCACTTAGTATATGGAAAGTATGCATGGATTATCGGAAGCTGAACAAAGCAACAAGGAAAGATTATTTTCCGTTGCCATTCATTGACCAGATGCTAGAAATATTGGTGGGACATAAGTTCTATTGCTTTCTGAACTGATACTCGGGGTATAATTAGATTGCCATCACCCCAGAAGATCAGGAGAAAACCACATTTACATATCTGTATGGTACCTTTGCTTTCCGCAGGATGCCATTTGGACTATGTAATGCTCCTGCTACATTTCAACATTGCATGATGACCATCTTCTCAGACATGCTGGAACAATGTATGGAGCTTTTCATGGATGATTTCTCTGTGTTTGGAGACTCTTTCGACCACTGCTTGCAAAATCTGGAACAAGTGTTACAAAGATGTGAAGATACCAACCTAGTACTCAACTGGGAGTAATGCCACTTCATGGTGCAAGAAGGCATCGTCCTTGGACATTGAATCTCACAAAAGGGAATCGAGGTAGACAAAAAAAAGATCGAGACAATTGAAAAATTACCTCCACCAACATCTGTTAAAAGGATTCAGAGTTTTCTCAGACTTGCAGGCTTTTACAGGAGATTTATCAAAGACTTCTCAAAGATTTTTAAACCTCTGTGCAATCTACTGGAGAAAGATGTGCCTTTCAATGTCACCAAAGAATGCCACGAAACTTTTGAAAACTTGAAACAGAAGCTGGTCTCTGCCCCCATCATAGTAGCACCGGATTAGACCCTTCTATTTGAAGTGATGTGCGATGCTAGTGATTTTACTGTAGGTGCAGTTTTGGGACAACGCAAAGCAAAAATTTTCCACACCATTTACTACGCCAGCAGAACTCTGAATGAAGCTCAACTCAACTACACAACCACTGAAAAGGAGTTGCTTGCATTTGTGTTTGCATTTGTGTTTGCTTTTGATAAATTCTGCTCCTATTTGCTGGGTCCCAAAGTGGTGGTCTACACAGATCATTCAACAATCAAATACCTGATCACGAAGAAAGATGCCAAACCCAGATTGATCTGTTGGATACTTCTACTGTAAGAATTTGATGTGGAGATCCGAGACAGGAAAAGGACAGAAAGCCAAGTGGCAGATCATTTATCGAGGCTCGAGAATGGAGAAACAGTTGGCAAAGAACTGAAAATCAAAGAAACTTTTCCAGATTAACAGTTGTTTGCCATGAAACAACAGGATGTCCCTTGGTATGCTGACTATGTCAACTACATAGTATTGGGAAAATGGCCGTTGGAATGGACAACTCAGCAACAGAAGAAATTCTTCAAAGAAGTCAAACACTATATCTGGGATGAACCGTGCCTGTTCTAACGCTGTGCTGATAAATTACTGAGACGTTGTGTTCCACAAGAGGAGGACAACATTGTTCTGCAACATTGTTATTCATCACCAAATGGCGGACACTTCAGCGGGAATAAAACCGCAGCCAAAGTCCTACAATCAGGTTTGTTCTGGCCCACTCTTTTTAAAGATGCTTATCTATTTGCTCTTCAATGTGACAGGTGCTAGAGAACGGGAAATATTTCTAGGAGAAATGAAGGACCTTTGCAAAATATTCTGGAAGTGGAGATATTTGATGTATGGGGTATTGATTTTATGAGACCCTTTATTCCATCATTCGGAAATCTGTACATACTAGTTGCAGTAGACTACGTCTCCAAATGGGTTGAAGCAATTGCACTGTCATCCAATGATTAAAAAGTGGTGATTAAATTCCTTAAAAAGAATATTTTCACTTGCTTCGGAACACCTCGGGCGATTATCAGTGATGGTGGCACACATTTCTGCAACAAATATTTCAATGTACTTCTATCAAAATACAGAGTTACTCATAAAGTTGCCACAGCCTACCATCCACAGTCAAATGGACAGGTTGAAGTTTCAAACAGGGAGATCAAAATAATTTTGGAAAGAACTGTTGGATCAATGAGGAATGACTGGTCTGAAAACTGGATGATGCACTATGGGCCTACCAGATAGCTTACAAGACACCCATTGGTATCTCTAATATCGAATGGTGTTTGGGAAAGCATGCCATCTACCAGTTGAGCTTGAACATAAGGCGTATTAGGAACTGAAGAAGTTGAATCTTGATACACACCAACTCAACGAATTGGAGGAATTCCGCCTACAGGCTTATGAGAATGCCAGATTATACAAAGAAAAGACCAAGAAATGACATGATCAAAAAATAATGCGCAAACAACTGAAACCAAGGCAGCAGGTATTGTTATACAATTCAAGGTTGAAACTTTTCCTTGCAAAGTTGAAATCAATGTGGTTAGGTCCATTTGTGATCAACCAAGTTTTACTATATGGAGCTATTGAGTTACTTGATCCCAACACCAATGAAACATTCAAAGTTAACAGCCAGCGTGTCAAGCACTATTGGGGAGAATCAATTGAACCATAAAAACAAAGTGTCACACTTTCATATCCAGCCTAACATTCGGGTAGTCATGTCTTGCTGACGATGTTAAACTTAGCGCTAGCTGGGATGCAACCCATGCAATTTGTGTATATATTCAGATTTAGTATGTTTTATTTTTGTGTGTTTAATTTGAAAGTCACATTTCAGGATGGAAGACGCTCTCGCAAATCTTCACAAGCAATTTCCTTCTCTCCCTCAAAACTCTCTGATTAAAGTTTACAAAGCTCGCTTGGAATGAATGAGACTACTGATGATCAAAGGTATTCCTAATGACATTCGTTGGATTATTGAAGTACATGTCTGATTGGCAGGTGAGTCTTCTGACTCTTTTATTTCACATATGTCTGGTTTAGGAAGTAGCGCCTATACTAAAAATAGAAGAGCTAAAAGAATGGGTGTTTGCGATAAATATGCTCGTATGACATGTAATACTCATTATCGTTCTTTAGGAATGGTGTCTGATAACCATGATGATAAAATTAAATTCATTAGGGATTGCTTGAGTAAGGAGTCTTTGGATGACATATCTAAGACTCTTGAGACGCATTCCAGTGGATATGTGTATCACACAATTCCCATGTTATATACACAATTCCGTAAAGAAAGACAACAGTTCAGTCTTGGGAATCTGACTCTAAAAGACCTTGTTTGCCAATTTATAAGAAAATTGGATGGGAAGCTTGTCCCTGACGCATAGACGTCATTCAAGCCGTTACTTTCTGTAAATATTATTTTCTCTTTTTATTTATATAATAATTGTGATTTGTTTTGTTATTTTCTTTTCTCCGAACGGATCCAGACTTTTTGACCTTTCACGATTTATTTTACTATTTAACTAATAATTGTCATCTGGCAAGTACAAGTGTTATTATTACTCACCTTTTTTCAGCTTCTATAAATTCAACTCATCATTGCACATTTGAAGGCACCCAGAGCTGAGAAAGAAATACATACATAAAAATGGAAGCCACTTCAAGAAGACGAGTTGTTAATATCTGTGTGTTTTGCGGTACTAGTGTTGGTTCTAAACCAGAGTTCGTTGCAGCAGCACATGAATTGGGTATAGTCATAGCTGAAAGGAATATGCACTTAGTATATGGCATTGGCAATCTTGGATTTATGGGGATCGTTTCAAGGGCAGTACAAAAATGAGACAGTCAAGTTTTGGGAATCATCCCAAAACCTTTGGCGGAGGTGAATCTTATATGACCATCAAACGGAGAAGAAATAATCGTGTTAGGTATGTCCGAGCGACTAGGGGAGATGATTAACCGTGCTGATGCTTTTATTACATTGCCAAGTGGCTTGGGTACGATGGAGGAAATTTTTACAATACTATCTTGGGCGAACCTGAACATACACCAGAAACCAATTGGACTATTTAACGCTGATGGATTTTATGATTTTCTTTGTGTGTTTCTTAATGATGCCTGGAGAAATGGGTTCGTGTCGAAGCCTGTAAAAGACAACCTCTTCACTGCCAGAACTACCCATGATTTAATTGACCAACTTTTAGCCTTTAAACCACAAATTGACCCTATCCTTTCCAAAATAAACTGGTCTAATAACGATCATGGTAAGAAGCGTTGGATAAATCTGGATCTTAACCTTTAATTTTCTTTTTAGATGTAGAATTTCAGCTAACCAGGTATTATCTTCGAAACTCTTCTTTTACTTTTTAAGACATTGGGGAAAATATCTCATTTAGGTTTAGGGGAGGGGAATAGTTGACTAACATCTTATTTTTATTGTGCTATTTTTAGCCAAAAATTTTCAAAAAATTTAAAAAAATTAATTTTTTTTTTACAAAAATTTAAAAATAATTTTGTGTTTTACTGTTTTTTTAACTTGATTAATTAGGCGAAATTGGAGTGAGATAGTTGTGTAAGGAATTTCCACTCCTGAGACGTATCTCAACCTATTTCGAAACAAGTTAATTTTTGTTTATTTCCTTTTGAATTATTTAATTTGTGAATTCTCTATAAAATTGATTAAAATGAATCTTTATATGCTCAGTTGACAGGTATTATCAACATGCATGGTAACATACAACCATGAGATGTATTTGAAAAGTTTGTAATATTCAGTGCTCTAGTTTTATTGGAGGAAGCATCTAAAAAGCAATGGAATAAAAAAAGAGAAAAAAAACACTTATGAAAAAACACCTAGTGCCCTAAAGCCAACTGGTTTTGGAGTCACTAGCCCAAAGCTCACTACATGGATCAAAGATGTTATAAAAATAAAAAGAAACATCTGAAATCCAAGTAATTAAGTCTGTAGGGGTGTCTTAACACTTAGTGCCCTAAAGCCAACTGGTTTGAGAGTCACTGGCCCAAAGCTCATTACATGGATTGAAGATGTTGCTTTCTTTAATTTTTTTTTTTTAAAAAAGAGAGAGATATATCTGAAATCCGAGTAATTAAGTCTGTAAGGGTGTCTTAACACCTAGTGCCCTAAAGCCAACTGACTTGGGAGTGATTGACCCAAAGCTCGCTAGATGGATGGAAGATATTGTATATATAAAAAAAAATTCCATTGCTAAAAAAAGTGTGAATTCTGATATAACTTTAGGACAAAATTATTACTCTCTTTTGAACTACACTTATGAATATTGTGGGCACAATGATTTAATTAATACCTTGTTGGTTTGTGTATATGAAGAATGGTAAAAATAATCGGAGAATTTACTTATATGGTAATTTAGAAAGAAATAAAACATCTACTAACTTGGATAAGAAGTTTCACTTGTTTAGTCACTAACTTATTTATTCTCTTTTCTCTTGTCATTTTGCTTTTGTGTGCATTAGATTGACGTTTGTGGGTATCGTTACTGTAAGCCCTAACGAGACTACAACTCGTCCACTAGGGACACCTAGGGGTTTAAAGGCTTTTTGCATACACTAAATGCAACCGTGATCCATACGAAAGTGGCTTGGTTTAATTTTAATTGTTTATTATATTTTATTTTGTTGTTTTGCTCGAGGACTAGCAAAATGTTAGGTTTGGGGGTGTGATGAGCAGAAAATATATCAATATTTACCGCCCATTTATCTAATATATTGTTTAGTTTCTTGGGTCTGATGAACATTTTGATTTAGTTTATTTTGCAGATAAAATAAAATTGGGACTCAATGTAATCATTTAGGACGAAATGTGGTCAAATAAGGGCAAAAAATGGACTTGACATTTTGATTTTGGAGATAGGAAACTTGAAATGACGTTCTAACGAAGTACAATTTCGGAAATTTCAACTTTGTGCAATTGTCATACTTTGGCCATAACGTTTTACTTCGATATCGGATTGAGGTGATTAAGGTTTCAAATTAAAGAAAACTTAAAGATATACACTTTTGAAGTTCATAATAATTTTGAATTCGGAAGTTTCCATGACCGAAATGGATAAAGTATGTGTAATTATTTAAGTCATTTTCAAAATAAAAATAATAATAAAATAAAATAAAAAATTGTCAATCTTCCACCAAACATGCTTCCATGTTTGGTGGAGGATTCGGTGCCATATTTGGTGCCATGTTTGGTGTCATGTTTGATGCCATGTTTGGTGCCATGTTTGGTGGAGAAATTGGTGGAAGCCTTTAGATTTGCCTACAAATACCAAGCTAAACTTTGTAAATTCTTCATGTTTTCTTTGGAGGAATTTCTCCATGAAAACCTAAAGGAAAGTGTCTTGTATATTTATTTAAGTTTTCTTGTGTTTTCTTTTTATTTAATTAATAAAATTTTGTGTGTTTTCATTTACAGCATTAGCAGGTAATCTCATTCTGCTGGGTGAAAATGTAAGACTTTTAATATAATAAATTAGATTATCTCCCTTATTTTAATTAAAATTTGGATTAATTAGTTACCACATATATGGCCGGTTTAGGTGACAACCTTATTTACCGCCTATATGGTCGGTTTTATATTTCAGACATAGTTTCCGCCTATATGGTCAGTTTAGGTAATTACCTTGTTACCGCCCATATGGTCGGTTGGATTTAATTGAGACAAATGGAATTACCGCCTTTATGGTCTGGTTAAATATAATTAATTAATCGGTAAACATTGACAATAAGAGAGATTTCTAATTTTGAAATATTAAAAGTGGATCATCTAACTCCAGCATTTTCTTTCATTATTGTAATTTTACTTTTATTTATCTTCAAGTTATGTTTTATGATGTTTTATTTATTTAAGTGTTTAGTAATCCTAAGTATGTTTTGTAACTAAACATATTATCTAGGGGTGTGATGAATTCCAATATCACCGGTTTAAAAGGGGTTATTTCATGTCTTGGGTAATATAAAGGTTTATTTATTAAGTCTTAAGCTTAATGCTTCTTGTTAACTAGCTATTAATAAGATTGATGTGGTAAACTTAAAATAAACTTGACAAATGAATTTTAGGTTTCGGCCTTAGACTTTATAGCCCACGATCTTCCTGGAGGATAGATAACCCTTTAATAGATTTCCTTACAGGATAGACATATACCTGTCGAGCGGGGGTAGCCACAATTGGAACTTAATCTTAATGAATTCAGGTAACTTGGTTGGCATAAACATATGATTAATTGGGTTACATTGGGTATTTACATCTGACCATCGATAGAGGTTTTTACATATATCTTATTCCAGGTTAGTAAACCAATATATTACATAAACATGAGATAACTACTTCATCTTTAAAAGATATTGGAAGGATTCACAACCCTAGATAGTTTTATAATATTGAATTTTCCTTTAATTCACTTTCGCAATATTTTATTTACTTGTTTTATGTTTAAAGTCACCATCCATCCAACCAAACAACCAATCTATTAGATACTTGTAAAAATTTGGCTTCATAAATTAATAGCTTAGGTATTAAGTCCTCGTGGGATCGATACATTTATACTACTTGAACGATACGTGCGCTTGCATTATACGTGTGTGATCACGCCAGTCAAAATTGTTTATGGTTTTCAGCTACTGACTTCATTAAATTTGTTACCATTATCTGTTGATGAGCATGCAGGGTTAGATGGTAAAAGGAAATGTGATTTTATGAAATACATACATGAGAAATCAAGAGAGCACATACAGAGGAACAATGATCAATATGCTTCTCATACCAATAAAGGAAGAAAGTGTGAGGTATTTCAGCCTGGTGATTAGGTTTGGGTTCACATACATAAGGAGAGATTTTCTGAACAATGTAAATCCAAGCTACAAATGAGAGGAGATTTTCAATTTTTGAAACGTATTAATGACAATGCGTATAAGCTGGCTTTACAAGGTAAGTATAATGTGTTTGCTACTTGTAATGTTTCTGACTTAGCTCTTTATGATGCATGTACAGATTCGAGGTCGAATACTTTTCAAGAGGGATGGAATGACACGAATCCAACCATTTAAGGAACATTATATGTCACGGCTAGCAATATGGTAGAGCCTTTACAAGTTCCAACTGGACCAATCATACGCCAGAGAGCGAAGAAGATCAGAGACGCAATGCCGGGGTTTGCTCAGAATGCCATGGCCGAGTGTAACAGAAAACTCCATGGCATATTGTCATCACATGAGGACTTCAATGGAGTGGGTACAAAGCTATTCTACATGGCCTAAGTCATACCAGAAGACGTGCAATAGCCAATTTTGAAGATAGGTATTTTTTGAAGAATTTGGCCATTTTATGTCTTATATGTAATTCGGCCAAAAGAGCTTGAATTTTGACATTATGCTTGACATATTGACTCTAGTTAGGCTATTTGTAACTTAGTTAGCTAGATAATTTAGGTCAAATTGGATTAGAACTAAATTAGTTAGTGAAAATGACTTATTAGGCATTTGTAAAATTGATGGCTCTTTTGTTGAATTTTTTATTTTGATCTTTTTGCCACTTGCATAAAGATCTTGGTGATGGATATTTATATTAGTTAGTAAATGAGTATTAAGTGCTTGACCTTGAAGTAGCCATTGGTTAGTTTTAAGATATTTTGTTCTTTTTACCTTTCAATAGGATTTTAGTAAATTTACCTAGTACTATATAATATGTAAACTTATCTTCTTCAATATATAATACATAATTTCGAAATTCTTCTTAAAGAAAAGGCTATGGTCGAATTTCAAGTTTAAGAGAGGGATTCTCATTTTTTCAAGCTTCAACTTATCTAAGACGTGGCAACCTTAGTGGCGTCTCACTGCTAGTAGAACACAACAAGGTATCATCTTAAGGGTTCTCAAAGACAAGTTCTTTGTGGGTCTTTTTTGTGATCTTTGAAGGTTTTTATTCCATCGAAATCAAATTCGCAGTTCTTGGGGTTCTATCTGTTGCTTGGGTTCGCTTGCCCTAATTTCCAAGTGAGTTAGTCGTCACAAGCTCTCACTATATTCTACCAATTCAAAACTCAAGTAGAAAATCAGTTCAACTGCACCATCAAAGCACTTTTGTTTGATTGGGGAGGGGAGTTCAGACCATTTGTTCATTTTCTTCAAACACATGGGATACTTGTTAGGCATCCATGTCCACACACACATCATCAAAATGGAGTAGTGGAAAGAAAACACAGGTATTTAGTGGAAACAGGTCTCACACTCATATCTTAAGCTCAAATGCCTTTGAAATTTGGTGGGAAGTGTTTCATTGTTCTGCTTACCTGATTAAAAATATGCCTCATGTGTTAGACAATATCTCACCATTTGGAAAACTGTTTTAGTTGCACCTAATTATGCCTTTCTCAAGTGTTTTGGATGTCTTTGCTTCCCTTATATGAGATATTACAGTAACCGCAAACTCAATTTTCATACAACACAGTGCCTATTCATAGATTATAGCCCTTCACACAAAATTTATATGTGTCTTAGTCCACAAGGTATTGTGTATATTGCCAGACATATAATGTTTAATGAATTTGTCTTTCCATACATGTCTCTTTTTCAAACAAAGCATGGTCAATCCTTAGAATCCTCTCCACAATTCAAGATGTCCTCCACCACACTTAACCTGTCACCAATGCAACAACAGCCTATACCACTCCACCACTCTCAAGCAATGACTGTCATTCTCATGTTTCTCATACTATACTTGTAAGGGTTTTGGGCAAAATACCCGGGTTACGCAGAGGAATGCGGGAAAATCAAATTTTCCCATTTCTTTAATTTTTCTTGGATAATTAAAATAAAATAATTTATTTGAATCACTCAATACTCAAAAATAGAAATTTTCAACCCGGAAATCATAATTTCAGTAAATTACCATGAGACCCCAAAACTTTTCATTTTCATCATTTTAGTCCTAAGTTGTTCAAAACAAGCTTAGGTGATTTTCAATCACAACAAAAATGATTTGTACATCAAATATATATTAAAAATAGAAATCTGAAAAATTTCAAGATTTTTCAGTAATTATGGAAATGCCCATAAACTTTACATTTTGATCATTTTAGTCATAATTTGTCAAATACATAATTAGGTGATTCCCAATCACTACCAAAATGATTTATACATATCATACATGTCAAAAATATAAATTTCAATTCAAGAAAACAATTTTTTTCAAAATTGCCGAGAGGTCCCTCAAGTTTCCAAGAATTGCACTTTATTCTAAATTGGTTCAAAACCATTCAAGATCAAGTCCAATCAATACCAAAATTAATATGCATTATATAAACATCATTAATTAACACATATATGAAAGGCCCCAAATTTGGAGAGGGTTATAAACCATAATTTCACAATTTCCATAAATTGACAAATTAATACCAAATTAATAAAGTCATTTATGAGTGGCTAAGCAACTCTAGAATGGCTACCAAGTTATCAAACAACCAAAAGTAAGCTTAATAACACTTAATAAGCTTTGTTTACTAAATACACATGCTAACATCTTTCATTCATGCTTCAAACAAACTTATTACAAACCCAAGAGAATAGAGAAAACATAACAACATCATATGTTGAAGTCTAAAGGCATAGAAATAATTTTCGAGTAAAGAAAAGTATGAAATTACCTTAATTTTCATGGTTTTCTTCACAAATCCCCTTAAACTCTTAGGTTTTCTCTCAAATCCCTAATTTTGTAATATATTTTTGAAGCCAAAAGTTGAAGCAAAAAGAAAAAATCCAAGCTTAAAAGATAAGGCCATGACTGACTTCTAGGGTTAAAATGATAATTTTAATTTTTACAAATTTAATCAATATTAAAAATATCAAAATAAAGTTGCCAACAATTTTAATTAATATATGCACAAATGTACCAATTACATTTTTCCATATTAAATTTAAAAGATATTTATATTTAATTAATGTAAATATTTAACAATTAAATAATTAGATAATTACAAATATAAATAACCAAATATATGTATAATATTTACATTAAATATTCCATAATACATATATTTGAGACAAATGTCAAATACTTTATTTGACAATTATTTAATGTCGATTTAATAAAATCAAGTATTTAAATCAAATACACATTAATTAGGAAAAAGTCGGAAAAAACCCTTAAAGCGTGTATTTATCGTTTAACCGTTAAACGATCTATAAATAATCAATATTATTTATAAAAGTTGCCCTAGTGCTCTATGAGTATGTTTCATTAGTGAGACTCTCTAGATTCATGCATATCCATTATGAAATCCAATTTCGTGTTCATAATTTACCCACCCGTAAATTATGACGATCACAAATAAACTCGCTGAATCATACAGGTCGAGGTCATCGTATAGTATAATTCCTCCGTCATAGATATTTAGATTATCTTAGAGATATTGATAAAACGTCAAATCTTTATAGGTATAATCCTGTCGACGATTCTATTAGCAATCTCTTAATAACACTTAGAACTGACTTCTACAGTGTACCACAGGCATGGATTTAACAGATTGCTAATTGCACATTGAATACCTATGTTCTGTACACAGAACTGACTGATCTTATCTTGATACGCACATGATATCATTAGGATCAGTCCACACCCAACGAACAGGCGGAGATCTGATCTAAATAGATCGATGGCGTGACTGCCATCAAAGTGTGGAGGATACCTCATACATCCACAGTGGTACCTCAAGTCGAAGGATCACTATGCTCACTCAACCCGAGAAGATTCATATTGACGCTGGTGTATCATCTATTAGGAAATCTGCGATGAGTCGTTCAATGTTTATCTACTATAAACACCTATACGTCTATATGAGTCTCCCCAGACTCATGGTTCATTGGTATAAACCATCGGACCAAGTCTCGATATACGACGTGTACTGGTCTAAACAGATTTTACTAACCGACATGTGTTAGTAAATCTTGACCAGGAACTTTATTTGATAATATATTTCTAGTAGTGACACTTCCCAATGTCAATTCCAAATTACTTTATAACTGCGCACTACATTATATATTATCGGGTCTTTGTCTAATATATACATATCACTAAATCATATTTAGTTTCAATCTAATCGTAATTAGATCAAATATGTATATAAAAGAAAGAAGTACTACCATAAATTAAGTAATATTATAGAAAAATGAATTATTTGTATTTATAATCGGACATGAATATAATCCGGATTGGCACTCAGAGCACCAACCCTAACAATTTTGTCCCACTTGCTTTAGTGCCAATCCACGATATCATATACACATCTAAATATGTATCACATACGTATGGTCCTCACGAGCTGACCTTTCACTCAAGAGGTAGGCAACAACAAGTAAGACCGCTTTAATATATTGAGTTTGTCTAACAAACCCAAAACGTTTCCTTTAACTTGCATCATTCATATTTGTATAACCTAAGTTATACATCAATATGACTCAAATGCAATATCAATATTGTGCTATAATTATAGAATTGTCCAAGCATTTAAGGATCAGGTCCAAAATATTATGCAGACAACCGCAAGCACAACATCAATATCAAAACTTCTAATTAATTTATAAGGTCACTTTGTAACATCATAAGTCAATACTTCATAAGTTACAATTAATTCCACTTACACAGTATAATCATTCGTGACACTCCCACTACATCTTTTTTGACTCTTTTATGATGTAGACCATCTAACATCATAATTAGACTTAAACTAATCAGACCCTCGTGGTTGCAGACTATATTCTCCATGAATAAGAAACTCGTTCTTAATATCTCAAAGATAACAAAGAACATGTTTCAGACACATCCTATGGTCTATAGCGTATCAAAATAGTTCGTAACAGTTACGATTAAATTGATATCTTTTAGTCGTATATAATATTGTATTCATTACGCCATCATCTTATGATGCATAAGATTGTTTAGACATTCTAATCAATTTCTCTTCCGAGTAAGGAATCATCCTTTACGAAAGATGAATACAATATACAAGAGACACACTAACTGTCAAACAGTTATACTAACTATCAGACATATAGTCTTGTTGTGTCCTATATTAGATCATATCTAATACACGACTAATGAGAGTATCTCACAAGTCTCTTAGTTTTATATCATATATGAAATTTTATATCAAATATAATAGAGACTATTCTCACTGCTTTCACGGAGAAACGAAGACTTAGGTAAACCTTTTACCTTATAAACATCTCATTATTACATTAATAATGATAATGTCATTAGGATACATAACAATAGAAAGAAATTTGCACGCTCCCACTAACCTACTAACATATATGTATTTTCTATGCTTTGATAAAATCAGACAATCTGATTGTTATCAAAATTAGAAAATATGGATTTCCGGAAAGCTTATCTAAATCTACAATAGGCTCTATAAGCTAGTATATCAAACTGTAATCTTAGCATAATACAAACTCCAGGGCCATTCTAGAATGAACTCTTCAAACAAAGAAATCACAATGGATCTCTTCTTCAAATAAATCATTCAGGAACGCCACTTTACATTCTTTTGCCAAAATATATAGTTTAATATCAACATTAACCAACAAACTTTTAATTTTTCAATTAGTAGGACTCGAGACAAGTTTCCTTAGAATCTATGATAGATTACTGAATATAACATTTCTCACTGTCATACTATAAAGGTCAAACCTTTAATAAGCGCATTGTGCTTTTGATGCGCAAACAATTTACACATTTTATGAATAATTCATAATGAAAGCTTAATCAAGTTCAAAACTTGATCGTAGTAAGCTACAAACAATCTTAGATCTATTTTCCAATGCTAACTTCCGAAACCGATATCAAATATCGTTCCCACTATAAGTTATAGGATAATTTTCTTCGATAAGAAAACAACAGAATAATTAAGTATCAAATACTTTGTAGATGATTCTGACATCCTATTGAACTTATATGGAAGATGTTTTAGGGTCTTTTTCATCTTATTAATTATGAAGTTCCATTTATAGTTTATCACTTTCACAATTAACTTCAATAAGTCAAGTCTTTTCTACAATCGTTAACATCTAATGTTACACACCAAGTAATAAAATAATTTTATTACTCAGGATCGTAGAAAAGCTATTTCATAAAATAAAATACATTATTCTATTAAATAGAATAAATGATAAACTTTTGCTTGTACCTCCAAGGCACAAGTACTTTCAATTATATAACTATTATACAAAAGAAAGATTCAAATTTCAAACTTTTCAAGATTCGAATTTTCTACCTATACATATCAAATACGTAACTGAAGAAACTAATGGAACCTTAATTAAAGGATGAAATAGAGTTACTTGAGCATATCCCTAAGAGTATTGAAACTAATTCATGACACTTAATATTAGACGAATCAAATCATATAAGATTCGATTTCTCCCACTGACTATTCCATCACAATGGAATCGTAGAAGAATAATATTGAGTAAGAATCGTATTCATTGAATAACCTTAGAACTAATTGCCATAAATTCATATGTTTGATCATATCAAACATCTTTGAACAATTCAAAGACTCACGATGAATTTTAATGATATATTTTTTAAAACTTCAAATCGAATATCTTTGAACCCGTCAAAATATTCTATTCGTGTTTCATCAGAAACATATTAAAAGTTCTCAAACCATTCAGGAAGTTCAATATGTGTTCTTTTAGAAACAATAACTAAGTCATGACAACTCATTAACTAAGTTACGAAGTAAACAAAACTATCCAAGGCAATTTCTAATTCAAGAAACTAAATACATCTAATGTATTAGTTTAATAAATATGTGGTCCAATGATGATCATTGGTTAAATGAGATTTAATCACTTCCTAAATACAATATTCATTAAATGGATAAGGATATGTGGTGTGATCTCGTATCAGACTATCATTTACCATACAAAATAAGCATCTAATACTTATATGATAAAATCTCATAAAACAATGTTCTAAGTTATTTTGTTAACCGAATATTTTTCTTAATATTTATCTCTTCATCAATGACACTACTAGTCATTTTAAAATATGTGATAACTGTTTATAAAGAAAAAGTAACTATCCAATAATCACAAGTTCTGATATCAAATATCAAAACAATCATTAAATAATATTTTGAATAACTAGACGAGATATCCAATATCTAATACCTATAGTTGTCGTATTGTTAAAATCGATATTTCCTATACACAACTATACACATCTCATTTCTTTATCTTTATAATTTGCCTTCAACTATTCACAAAAATTGCAAATAATTGATTAGCAAACTGTGACAAACACATTACCTCTAAAGGTCACTAAAGCCAAAAAATGTCATTATCAGATAAACAAATACCTAATGGGGTTTTCTTAATGCCAGTCAAGAATCTCGAGACATGAACTAATTCACGTCAATTCTTACTACAAAAGAAACTATTCTCTCCAGACTATTATATCCTAAACCGGATATCTATCTAGATTACCTATTATGACTTAGAAACTAAGTCACTAACCATCTTGATTTTTCAAGAAAATCGGAACAACAGTTCCCGATAGTTTTAACTAATCTAACAATATCTAAGCTTACTCTAAATCTAGAACCTATTCTAGAAATCTGCAACCATAAGGAAAGTTAAAAAACATATACAAATAATATGCATACAGTGGATTAGAAGTTTTAATTCTATCAACACAATAGAATAAAGGAAACATAAGCAGTAATTTTCATAATATTACACACTGCCTTAGTTATGAAATTTGAAACCAAGCAGTGCCTCCCACTATTTTATGTAATAACGTAATCCCCAACGGAAAACAGGAATCCAATAATTAAATTGAATTCCATAGTAAGAGGTGGACCCCATGAATATGTTTCGACTCACAGCTTTGACACATTCTCGCCTGTAGGAAATGACTTTCCTTAGCACGGCAGAAATTGCTTGTGGTGGCACCGGGTACAGTATGGATCTTTATAATTTTCTTTGCCTTCTCCCTTTATTGTAGTAACCGAAATCAATAATTTATTGTCCAACACTTAGATCAACCACTCGATCTTCCGAACTATGACTCGAAACCAACAAACCGAAGTGTGGGCTTCACTCACAAAGATTAAACTCTAAACGATTTAGAGAATCAAGATGTCACAATTGGTGTTTGGCTTTAGGAATTTCAAACACTCTCATAACACTTGTGAATGTTTGAACTCTCTCTATTTTCTCTCAAATCTTTCTCACAACAATTGTGTGAATATTTACAAAATTTTAACCTTAGGAAGTGAGAGAAATGATAGAGATTATATTCTCTTACACAAGCCAACTAACCTTGTCATTAAACATCTAATGCTTTCTTGGAATGGCCAACACAAAAATATAAATGCCATACCAAAGAATAGGAAATGATAAGTTAAAGACATGGACTTTGTCATTAAGCATCTAATGATTTCTTTCAATGGCAAACACATAAATGTGGAGGCCATACCAAAGCTTAAAATGCATTAGCTAATGACAAATATATTAGATGTATACATGCCACCAAATAGATATAATTACTTGGATGACATGGTAAGCCATATGGCTTTGTCTCCAATGTTAAATAAAAATCAATATCTGAATAATGATTTATTTATCTTCAATTATGTTGTAGTAAATATCTCATAATTATTACTAACTTGATTACCTCATAATCAAGACTTGATTATCTCATAATCAAGACTTGATTATCTCATAATCAAAGAATTCTAGAAAATATTAAGTTAAACTAATTTAACATAGTTTTCAATTGTGACAATAAATATTATTAATCTCATTAATAATATATAAATATAAAGTGAGCATATAATTAGACAATCTAATTATATTAGGTTTGCTAGCACGGGGACCAAATGGACCTACGGATCCGAGCTCCAATAATTCCGAAATATTAATTAAACTTTTTAATCAAATATTAAGAATTATTAACTCCCCGTTATTCCAATAAAAACTCGAAGTTGAACTCATGTGATCATAGATGGATAAAATAAAAACCGAACAACTTCGGTGTCCATCAATATAGTCATTACATATGGATATAGTCCTTCATGAATATCTCATAAATAGAGCCAGGTCATAAGTCCGTTAAACCCCTCTAAATATTTTATCTTTTAAGCACCATTGATTGTATAATGAATAATTAATTCATAACAATTATGAATATAAAACTTTCTATTCGTAATAGAAAAGTTGAGCACTCAAATTATTCAAGTCCCGAATCAAATCTTAAAAAAGATATTCTTCTGCTTCTCGTAAGAATGAGTGAATTCCATATCTATGTAAAACGTTCCCAGCTACACATCAAACCATATCCCCAAAATACGTAGTTATTGACCGGGAATGCAACACCAACCTCACCATAGTAAATCAAAGGACATATCCTGTCATGCATGAGTTCCTAGTACACTCAGGATTAAGATCGAATCTATATATGACCATCTATTAGATAAAATGAATTTCTTCGGTTAACGGATATTAAAAGAAATTTATATTTATCTGAGTCCAGTCCTATATGATCTCATCATACAAGATGCCTCTATTCCCATGTCACTACTTGAACAATCCCGGATCAAGGTCGTCATACAAGTATAGAATGGACTGCTGCTATAGATAAACCATAAACAAATTACCCTCTTTGTTTGCTCTCTACGGACTATTTAGATTACTAACTTCAGACATAAATCCTCTTGTACATCAAACATACACTAAGTCTGAAGGTATAATAGTAATCAAGGTAAACAAGACAATTTGACAATATGCAGTATAAATCAAACAACTTTGATAAAATGAATAATGAATTTATTATTATAACAATAAGCAATTCTGTTTTACAATACATGAAGCTATAGGTCATAAATCCCAACAATCTCTCACTTAGACTAGAGCAAAAGGGACATGTCATGTAATTCTAAACCCATTAGGTGACCTTCAAACACTTTAGCCGATAAGGTCTTTGTAAACGAATCAGCCAGGTTTTCTGCAGATGGAATCTGTGTGACAGTGACATCACCTATCTGCACTATCTTTCTGATGAGGTTATATTTCCTCTCAATATGCTTACCCCTCTTGTGGCTTCTTGGTTCTTTAGAGTTCGCCACTGCACCACTATTTTCACAATAAAGTGTGAGTGGTTTATCCATATATGGAAAAACTTCCAGATCTACCAAGAACTTACGGAGCCAGACTGATTCCTTAGCTGTTTCACAAGCTGCTACATATTCAGCTTCCATGGTGGAGTCAGCAATACAAGATTGATTTATGCTCCTCCATACTATAGCCCCACCACCTAGGGTGAACACTGATCCAGATGTTGATTTCTTAGAATCGACATCCGTCTGAAAATCAGAATCTATATATCCTCTCAGAATCATATCCTGACTTGTATATACAAGCATATAATTTCTCGTTCTCCGAATATACTTGAGAATATGTTTCACCGCTACCCAATAATCTAATCCTGGGTTGGATTGAAACCTACTAACCACTCTCACTGTAAAACAAATGTCTGATCTCGTGCATAACATAGCATACATAAGACTTCCAACTGCTGAAGCATATGGTATATGTCTCATCTCCTAAACTCCATGAGGTGTCTTAAGAGACTGTTCCTTAGACAAATGAATTCCATGCCTGAATAGTGAATTACCTTTCTTGGAATTCTGCATACCAAATCGCACAAGAATCCTGTCGATATAGGTTGCTTGAGACATTGCTAACAGTCATTTCTTGCGATCCCGAATGATCTGGATCCCAAGTACATAACTTACCTCTCCCAAATCTTTCATTTGGAATTGGTTAGCTAGCCAGATTTTCACATCCGATAATATCGTTACATCATTCCCAATGAGTAAAATATCATCGACGTATAACACAAGGAAAACCATATTCCCATCAATGATGCGCTTGAAGACATAAGGATCATCGATGTTTTGCTCAAAGTTATAAGACTTGATCGTAGTAGTATCAAATCTTATGATCCAAGATCTAGATGCTTGCTTAAGTCCATAAATAGACCTTTGTAACTTGCAAACGTTTTGCTCTTGACCTTGGGTAATGAACCCCTCTGGTTATACTATATAGACACTCTCATCAAGATTGCCATTCAAGAATGCAATCTTGACGTCCATTTACCAAATCTCATAGTCATAATATGCGGCAATGGAAAGAAGAATCATGATGGATTTAAGCATGGCTACTGGCGAGAAAGTTTCTTATAGTCAACTCACTCTTTCTGGGTATAACCCTTTGCCACTAGCCTAGCCTTGAAAGTCTGTACTTTCCCATATATTTTTTTTCTTTTATAGATCTACTTGCAACCTATGGGTTTTACTCCATCAGGTTGGTCTACAAGTTCCCAGACTGAGTTAGAGTATATAGACTCCATCTCGAGATTCATGGCTTTGAGACATTCCTCTTTATCAGTATCTTCCATTGTACTATGATAGGTCAATAGATCATCAATACCATCACAAGATGCAACAACTTGCACTTCACCATTTCCTAGATAGCATTCAGGTTGTCTTACAACTCTCTCACTACGTCTAGGTGGATGGTATCCTGATAAACTTGCATCTAACTTTCAGATGTATAAGATGTTATGTCTTTATCAACATTTGACAATGGTGTTCTGGTCGTACCAGCAAGTAACTCCTCAAGTAACACTTTATTTCGAGGTTTGAACTCTCTCATATAGTCCTCCTCAAGAAAAATAACATTTGTCGACACAAATACTTTATTATCTTCTGGACTATAAAAGAATCCACCCCTAGTTTATTTAGGATAGCCTACAAATAGGCACACCTGTGAACGTGATTCAAACTTTGTGGTCTTGTTCTTGAGCACATGTGTCGGACACCCCCTTATGCGGAAATGTCGCAAACTAGCTTTACGACCATTCCACAACTCTAAGGGAGTCTTAGAAACAGACTTAGAAGAAACTACATTCAGGATATACATTGCAGTTTGCAATGTATACCCCCAGAATGAACTAGGTAGAATGTTATAACTAAACATTGATCTCATCATGTCTAGTAGGTGCGATTTCTCCTTTCTGCAACACCATTTTGTTGTGGTGTTCCAGATGTTGTGAGCTATGAAATAATTCCATGCTCAACTAAGAATTCCTCGAAATCTCTAGCAATATATTCTCCTATACGATCTGATCGTAGAATTTTGATGCTTTTACCTAACTAGTTCTCAACCTCAGCACGATACTCTTTGAACTTTTCAAATGTATTTGACTTGTGCTGCATTAGGTAAACATACCTATATCTAGAATAATCGTCAATGAAAGTGACGAAATATTCAAAATCATAAAAAATAACTTGAAGATAAATAAAAGTGAAATTACAATAATGAAAGAAAATACTGGGGGTTAGAGGATCCACTTTTAATATTTCAAAATTAGATATCTCCCTTATTGCCAATGTTTACCAATTAATTAATTATATTTAACCAGACCATAAAGCCGAAAATTCCATTTGTCCCAATTAAGTCCAACCGACCATATGGGCGGTAACAAGGTTATTACGTAAACCGACCATATAGGCAGAAATTACATCTGGAATGTAAAACCGACCATATAGGTGATAAATAAGGTTGTCACCTAATCCGGCCATATAGACGGTAACTAATTAATTCAAATTTTAATTAAAATAAGGGAGATTAATCTAATTTATTATATTAAAAGTCTCACCTTTTCACCCCAGCAGAATGAGATTACCTGCTCATGCTGTAAATGAAAACACATAAAATTTTATTAATTAAATAAAAAGAAAATACAAGAAAACTTAAATAAATATACAAGACACTTTTTTTAGGTTTTCATGGAGAAATTTCTTCAAAGAAACATGAAAAATTTACAAAGTGTAGCTTGGTATTTATAGGCAAATCTAAAGGTTTCCACCAATTTCTCCACAAATTACTCCACCAAACATGGCACCAAACATGGAACCAAACATGGCACCAAACATAGCATCAAATCCTTCACCAAACAAGCAAGCATGTTTGGTGGAAGTTTGACAATTTTCATTTTTTATTTTATTATTATTATTATTTTTTGTTTTGAAAATGACTTTAATAATTACACATAACATACTTCCAGATGTTTTATCAATTTCGATCATGGAAACTTCAGAATTTGAAATTATTATGAACTTCAAATTTATGTATCTTTGAGTCTTCAATAATCTGGAACTTGAATCACCTTAATTCGATATCGGAGTAAAATGTTATGGCCAAAATACAACGATTGCGTAAAGTTGCAATTTTTGAAATTGTACTTCGTTAGAACGCCATTTTAAGTTTCTAATCTCCAAAATCAAAATGTCAAGTCCAGTGTTTGCCCTTATTTGTTCCACATTTCGTCCTGATTGATTTCATTTAGTCCCGATTTTATTTTATCTACAAAATAAACTAAAACACATCAAAACGTTCATAAAACTTGAGAAACTATACAAAATATTAAGTAAAATGGGCGGTAAATATTGATATATTTGTTAGTGTCCTAGACATGCCCAATGATCCTAAACATGATTCTAGTGTGAATAATTCATGAAAGTTTACGGAAAAAACTTACATTGATTGGATGAGATTCAAATATTTTCTTTGTTACAGAAGAATGTCCAAGCTTTCTTTTGAATTCCAAACTCAAGGGTGAGTTTCCCTATCACCTTAACTTGACTCTCTATGTGTTAGCAAAGGTGAATTTTGCAGCAAAATTCAAGAAGAAGAGAGACAAGGTCACGCCCAAGGGAGAAAGAAATAAAGAAGATGAATAGTCCACTTTCCAAAAGTGTGTTGACTTAAGTTGTGTGTGTGTTGGCAAAAGATGCCTTTTTTTAAAGTGGCCAACTACTTCCATCACAAATTTGACAAGTGAAATGAGTTGTGGGTCCCATCCAATTTTGAATTCCAAATTCAAGTTGGCTTACATAACACACTTTGGGCCCGGTTTCGTTTAATCCGATTAAACGAATTTTCTGTCACTAAATAATTAAATCCAATTTAATTAAATTATATGCCTCGCAAAATTATTACGAAAGTCGCTTACGAAAGAATTCCAAATTAATTCGTTCGCTTGAATTAAAATCCAATTTTAATTCCGCATTGAAATCAAATTTAATTTAATATATCTGATATATTATTTTACCACAATTAAATAAATTAAATAGTAAAATCCAATTTCACTATTAAATTTACTTTGCCGATTAATTCCAAATTAATCGCGTTCTCTCTTCTAGACGAATTTAATCCTAGATAAATTCTTGACGCAATTAATCCCAGATTAATTTTCTCTCTCATAATTAATCCCAGATTAATTTTCTCTCTCATAATTAATCCGAGATTAATTTTCTGTTCGAGTCAAATGTCATCGGTGAATCTTCGGGAAGCAACCCAAGAGATCCCTGGATATATTGGCAGTAAATACGGTCATCGGACTATCCGAACACGTGCGTACCCGTTACCACATTCTTAACGATTAACAAGACATGGTTGGCTTCTAGCAAAGCACCGTGCCTATCCAATTCTCCAGAAATATTCAACGAGGAATATATAATCTTTATCAGACGTAGTATACAATGTATTGCGTAATACGATCCAGTATCGGATTTCACATGCTAGGCCTAGGGCTGGAATTATTTCTGCCCCGTACGAATCACATATCGGATCACAAGCAACTAGTCTCTGTAATCGGATAATCATGACCTAGTCATACTATCCCGATAGCTGCAGCATTTAAGAGTACTAGTTCTGTATCCTACGTGATCATCATATCCAAATGACTGAAGTGATACTTCCATCTTGACATCACACCCAATATACTACTGTAGACACTGCATTTTAGCATAAAGCCCAATGATGAGCCTCGTATGGAGGCACTACCCGATAAGTCACGGAAGTCGCAGGGAACGCACGTCGGAATGGAAAAATCTAAAATGAATAGCTCGTCAAATTTAAATTCGCTAGTTAGCCGCGGGTTCGCTTAGTCGGTTCCTATTTTAAACAGTAATCTTGGCCGAAAACCCCCACACCCATCCAAAGCTCATACGCACCCATCCAAAGCCCATACGTACCCATCCAAAGCCCAATTGCATAACCCTAACCCTGATGTACCACTATAAAAGATACCCTAAAATAAACCCTAATCTCCCTCTCACTTACACGGAAACCTTCAAAACACACAAAATAAAAATCACAAACAAAACACAAAAGAAAAACCCTAACAGCCTCTCGTCTTCATCATCTTTTCTCTCTTATTGACGTCTCTCCTTCACACTCACTCAGCCTTTTCCTCAACGCCCACATCTCATTTCACACACACAGAGACCACTCACGTGAACCACACAGCTCACCAAACGCAGCCCCTAAACCCTTCAAACCAATACCCTTTACCGACCAACAAACACCAAAACTAGCAGCCCTTCACAAACCCTTCTGGACCGAATGAACACGTAAACTCTTAAGTCACAAACTGACCATCACCGAGCCATATTAAGCCATCCTTCAACCAGCCCTCCAATGAGCAGCCAACAACCAAAACATACAAGCTGACACACGACAACAAGGAAACACACAGGCCACGAAAACTTTGACAAACACACACATTCACCGACTGCTCACAAACAAACAAATAAACCATAAACTCACGTCCAATAAACCCACACACTCGGCAGCTTCACACAAAGAACAACCCAGCCTCTTTCTTGACACCTTGCACGACACACACCCCCACGTTCCACACAAAGACACAGCGATCAGTACACACGCACAACCTAAGAGCCTCCCCCTCCACCGACTAAAACAAAGCAACAAGAATAGCCCCACCGACTAACAATAAGAAGCCAACAACACAAACCCTTAGCCGAAACAATCAACAAAAAAACCAGATAAAAATACAAAGCCAAACTCACCAAATAGCCGAAAAAAATAGCCAAGTCAGCCCTCATCAAACTGCCGAAGCAGACAACCAAAACAGTCCCTAAACAGTCCACAAGCTGACACAAAAACACCCCCTAAACTGACATAAAAATCAGCTCTTGAACCACCAAAAACATTAGCCTAAAACCAGTGAAATAACCGTTGAAAATACCCCAGAAACAGCCGCAGAAAAATAGCAGCAAAAATAAAGAAAACAATATCCCAAAATAGCGAAAACAACGGTGGAAACCAGAAAAACAGCGGAAATGTTAACCCTTCGGCGACGTCCGAACGCACTCTCGGTAAGCGACTTAAAAGGTAAGACCTGAGGGCACCCCTTATTATATTTTATTTTGTCATCCTGGAAATGGCATGCTTGGTTGGACGTGAAATACGTCCAACCGGGTATGCGAAGTCCTACATTGAAAATGGCCAAATTATTTGGTCACATATTTATTATTCTGCATTTATTTCGTGTTATTTGTCTTTTATTATTTCGCATTTATATTCAGCGTTATTTATCTTTTTATTTATTTATTCGCTTTTATTGTCATTTTAATGTTCTGCTTTATTTTTGTTTATGTTTTGTTTACTTTTCTGTCCGTTTACATTATGTTAATGATTGTGTGTGTTATCTCTTACGGTATATCAGATGGAAACCCAGACGTAAATCTGTAGCCGAATCCGAATGGACGGTAGTGCGGTCTGTACTTGGGATACAACTCCACGTACCACTTGGGAAATACTCGCATAAGCCTGATTAACCTCATTTTATTTGCTATTTATTCATTGATGCTTTTCTGCCTTTGATTATTTATTATTTTCATTTCCGCATCTTGTACTCTTTAATATAACGTGTTTCTATTGTTTCTATTAATGATTATGGGTGTGCAAACTTGTGTGTTGTTTAAATTATCTTGCATGTGCTGCATAAGACTTGGTTATATTATTGCATAAATCTGTTCATTACAATTGGCATAAGGAAGGGACCATTCCGAACCCAACGGTTTGAGGTCTTCCCTTGCGAGGGGTGAGTGCGGCCTTAAATCATTTCCCAATTCACAATGGGTGGCGACTCCTTTATTCTCCGGTTTAGTCCCCCGTGGGCTACTTCATACTCCTGATGGGCCGTGACCTAAGTCGGCGTTGCCTCCGCTCTGTGCCGGTGCCCACAGTCTGGCGACTCCATTGGGGATAGATAGAGAATCGGCCCTGAAATAATGCCTTGTAATGTCTTTGGTTTTTGCTTTGGTTTTCCAAGTTTCATATATTTTGCATACCCTTTTTATCCTGATGGCGTCATGTATCGTAAAGTCACTTTCGCTCGGAGCGGTAGATCTTTATATGGCATCATCACTCGTTGGCATGTACCTTAGGGTATAAAAAATGCACGCTCACTTGGTCGCTCGAACCCTTGAGTGGGGAGACCTAGTTATGGCAACCCTTCGCCGGCGGGAGCCTTTATCTATACCCTTATAAGCCCGCATGTGAACCATAGTTGTATGACCTATAGAAGCCAGCCTTTATGCTTGTGTTTGGGACGATCATCATTTGGATCCAGTTGGACTTCTCATCATAAGATACGAACTTGTTGGGCCATTTAAATTGGGATGAGTTTATGTCTTATGACGATTGGCCCAAAAGCTTTCCAAAATACCGATGGGCCACTTTGTGTTTCGGCCCCTATCATTTGAAGTTGTTTAGCCACGTTATCGCAAAAGTGTAAACATGTTGGGCCTTTTTCAACTAGGACAAGTTTGCACCTCGCAATAATATGATTGAATGTTTTGAAATGATAATGGGCCAACTTGTATGAAAACCTTGATGGACTTAGAAGATCCAATCATAGTATAAATATGCTAGAAGCATGAGTCCGATATCCACACTGGCTTTCATCTAGGAAGGATACGCCTTGTTACGGCATATTTGCATACTTTTGGATGCTTCCAAGTTCATCCCCATGACCACGGTTGCCGAAAGCCCAATTCATCGTTTCTTTACAATTGCACGATCCCCATAATAGGCTCAGTCAATATTGTAAATGGGCGGTCCTTGTCTGTTATTGATGAAAAGGGACTGAGGTAGGCAAGGTTCACCCCTGTAGCGTAGGAGAGAACGATTTTGTGTACCCCACATTGGTATATAAAATAAGCCATACCTAGGACAGAAATGGATTTACCACGAGTGTGGGAGAAATAAGGTCGGAAGGATATATGATGTTTTGATAACCACATGCATCTCATGCATCTCATGCATACACGCATCATGTTAACCCCGTGTCTTAAAAGCCATCATAGATATGTGTTCGGTTAGAGAAGAAGGAAGACTTGTCAAGAAGAGTTTAGCAGACATGGATATCGGGGAAGAGGAAGCCGATAAATAAAAAAAAATTTACGGCAAGAATAAAAAGACCATTGGGGGACCTTCAGCAAATAAAAAAAGAAAAAAAAAAGAAAAAAAGGAAAAAAAAATTGTTTGTTTTTAGTCCTTAATAGTTAGGCATAAGTCCAATGATGAAATCGTTTGCTTTAGGGTGAAATCTTAGAAACGATAAGTTCTTGATGTGCTTTTATCTGATACTTTGAGTAATTGATCTATGTTAGACTCGTAAGCACTTCATTATAGGTTCTTAGCAGTGAAAACCTGAGTAGTCGGCAAGGTGACTAGTTGAAGAAATTGCAGGTCGATGAATGACCGTTTGCTTAGATGTCTATCATGATTCGCTTGTGTTATGATGTGTGGTATGGTTGAAAATAAAAGAAAAGTCTCAAAAAACAATGTAAACCACCTATAACCGATAAGCGTGAAGCTACCCATGGGCGAGTATTAGGACCACCATGAGAAGAAATGCTACCTTAAAGGGTAGGTGTGTTGGAAAAAAAAAGAAAAAAAGAAAAAAAATATAGAAAGAGAACCTTTGCACACACACACTTTGAGTCTGGCTTAGATGATTTATTCAAAAACTTAGATTTGAGTTGCATTGAGTGCTTTGAAGGTTCTCTGGTCTCATTACTGAGCATTCTTTGAGGACAATAATATGTATAACTATTGAGACTATTTCATAGCCAGTATTATAGTATGTTGATATGGAGTGACACATCACGTAGTCCACCTTGATCTAGTGCAAGCAGCGGAGAGCAGAAAGCTAAACCAGGTCTGGGGTCGACCAGTCTACCACCTCGTGAATAAGGGACATAACGAAATCTTGAGTCATGAGACCAAAGAAAACTGAGTAATCACCAGAGCAGAATTGACAGAAGGAAACTATAAGCAGGCCCATGGGGCGATCAAAGACTTTTGTAGGCAAGGGGGGCCAAAGAGCACAAAGAAGGCCTAACCCATCAGAATAGGAAATACATTCATGCATATACGCATAAACGTCACATGCGCGTAATTTTTTGTTGTGTTTTTGTTCGCAGTTTTTGAAGAAAAGGAAAATGCGGCAAAGCCAAGCAGTTTCGGGAATGAATCCCAGGGTCGAGGCCCAGATTATCAGCAGTCTTCGGGAATGAATCCCAGGGTCGAGGCCCACACTATCAGCAGTTTTGGGAATGAATCCCAGGGTCGAGGCCCACGTCATCAGCAGTATTGGGAATGAATCCCATGGTCGAGGCCCACATTATCAGCAGCATCGGGAATGAATCCCAGGGTCGAGGCCCACACTATCAGCAGTTTTGGGAATGAATCTCAGGGTCGAGGCCCACATCATCAGCAGTATCGGTAATGAATCCCAGGGTCGAGGCCCACGTTATCAGCAGTCTTCGGGAATGAATCCCAGGGTCGAGGCCCACACTATCAGTAATATTGGGAATGAATCCCAGGGTCGAGGCCCACATTATCAGCAGTGTTCGGGAATGAATCCCAGGGTCGAGGCCCATACTATCAGCAGTTTTGGTAATGAATCCCAGGGTCGAGGCCCACACATCAGCAATATTGGGAATGAATCACATGGTTGAGGCCCACATTATCAGTAGCATTAAGAAGGAATCCCAGGGTCAAGGCCCACATCATCAGCAACATCGTGAATGAATCCCAGAGTCGAGGCCCATATTATCAACACAGCTCGGGAACAAAGCCCACAATCAACACTAGTTCAGAAACAAATCCCAGGGAATAAAGCCTACATTCAGCACAGTTCGGGAATAAAGCCCACACTCAACACAGTTCAGGAACAAAGCCCACTCTCAACACAGTTCGGGAATAGAGCCCACACTCAACAGACTTCGGGAACAAAGCCCACTCTCAACAGAGTTTGGGAACAAAGCCCACATTCAACACAGTTCGGGAACAAAGCCCACATTCAACACAGTTCGGGAATAAAACCCACTCGGTGGTTCGGGAATAAGACCCAGAGGTCAAAGCGCCTCGCCATCAACTCAACTCAATTCGGGAACAATACCCTCAACTCAATTCGGGAACAAAACCCTCATCTCAATTCGGGAACAAGACCCTCAATCTCAATTCAGGAACAAGACCCACAACTCCATTCGGGAACAAAACCCTCATCTCAATTCGGGAACAAGACCCTCAACTCAATTTGGGAATAAGACCCATAACTCCATTTGGGAACAAGACCCTCAACTCATTTCGAGAACAAGACCCACAACTCAGATCGGGAACAAGACCCACAACTCAAATCGGGAACAAGACCCACAACTCAAATCGGGAAATGACCCATAACTCAAATCGAGAACAAGACCCATAACTCAAATAGGGAACAAGACCCTCAACTTAATTTGGGAATAAGACCCACAAATCCATTCGGGAAAAAAACCCTCATCTCAATTCGGGAACAAGACCCTCAACTCAATTTGGGAACAAGACCCACAACTTCATTCGGGAACAAGACCCTCATCTCAATTCGGGAACAAGACCCTCAACTCAATTCGGGAACAAGACCCATAACTCAGTTCGGGAACATAGCCCACTCTCAACGCAATTCAGGAATAAAACCCACTCTCAGCATATTTCGGGAACAAAGCCCACATTCAGTATAGCTCGGGAACAAAGTCCACACTCTACACCGTTCGGGAACCAAGCCCACATTCAGTACAACTCGGGAACAAAGCCCACATCCAACACAGTTCGGGAATAAGGCCCACATTCAGCACAGCTCGGGAATAAGACCCTCAACTCGGTGGTTCGGGAACAGAGCCCAGAGGTCGTAGTGCCTCGCCATCAACTCATCTGAACTCAGTAACGGTTCGAAAATGAACCACCCCACATCAGTAATGGTTCAGAAATGAACCACCATCTCATATCAGTAATGGTTTGGAAATGGACCATCTCTCATCAGTAACGGTTCGGAAATGAACCCTCTCACATTAGTAACGGTTCGGGAATGAACCATCCATCTCTCAAGTAACGGTTCGGGAATGAACCATCTCAAAGTAACGGTTCGGGAATGGACCACCTCTCAAGCAACAGTTCGGGAATGAACCACCTCACATCAGCTCAGTTCGGTAATAAATCCTAGAGATCACAGCATCTTGCAGGGATAAACATTAGGGGTCACAACACCTCGCCATCAAATCAACTCAGTTCAAAGCATCTCGCAAAGCAGCAGCTAAGTATAATAGCCGACGAACCAGGTAAGTAAAAAATCCATGCATAACTTGATAGGGTGTCACTGTCACACACACACAAGCCCCATCAAAGTGGGGGCGACTGTAGACACTGCATTTTTGCATAAAGCCCAATGATGAGCCTCATATGGAGGCACTACCCGATAAGTCACGGAAGTCACGGGGAATGCACACCGGAAGGGAAAAATCTAAAATTAATAGCTCGTCAATTTAAATTCGCTAGCTAGCCACATGTTCACTTAGTCGATTCCTATTTTAAATATTAATCTTGGCCCAAAACCATTGCACCCATCCAAAGCCCATACGCACCCATCCAAAGCCCATACGCACCCATCCAAAGCCCAATTGCATAACCCTAACCCTAATGCACCACTATAAAAGATACCCTAAAACAAACCCTAATCTCCCTCTCACTTACACGGCAACCTTCAAAACACACAAAAAAAATCACAAACAAAACACAAAAGAAAAACCCTAACAACCTCTCGTCTCCATCATCTTTTCTCTCTTCTTAACGCCTCTCTTTCACACTCACCCAGCCCTTTTCTTCAACGCCCACGTCTCCTTTCATACACACACAGACCAACCACACAGCTCACCAAATGCAGCCCCTAAACCCTTCAAACCAATAACCCTTTACTGACCAACAAACACAAAAACTATCAGCCCTTCACAAACCCTTCTGGACCGAATGAACACATAAACTCTTAAGCCATAAATTGACCATCACCGAGCCATATTAAGCCATCCTTCAACCAGCCCTCCACCGAGCAGCCAACAACCAAAACATACAATCTGACACACGACAACAAGGAAACCCACAGGCCACGACAACTTTGACAAACACACACACTCACCGACTACTCACAAAGAAACAAATAAACCCTAAACTCACATCCCACACAGTCGGCAGCTTCACACAAAGAAAAACCCAGCCCCTTTCTTGACACCTTGCACGACACACACCCCCATGTTCCACACACAGACACAGTGATCAGCACAGACGCACAACCTAAGAGCCTCTCCCTTCCACCGACTAAAACAAAGCAACAAGAATAGCCTCACCGACTAACAATAAGAAGCCACAAACACAAACCCTTAGCTGAAACAATCAACAACAAAACCAGATAAAAATACAAATCCAATCTCACCAAATAGCCAAAACAAATAGCCAAGTCAGCCCCCATCAAACTGCCGAACCAGACAAACAAAATAGTCCATAAACAGTCCACAAACCGACACAAAAACACCCCCTAAACCGACATAAAAATCAGCTCTTGAACCACCAAAAATAGTAGCCTAAAACCAGTGAAATAACCGTTGAAAATACCCCAGAAACAGCCGCAGAAAAACAGCAGCAAAAACAAAGAAAAGAGCAGCCCAAAATAGAGAAAACAGCGAGTTGAAACCAGAAAAATAGTGGAAATGTTAACCCTTCAGGCGACGTCCCAACGCGCTCCCGATAAGCGACTTAAAAGGTAAGACCTGAGGGCACCCTTTATTATATTTTATTTTGTCGTCATGGAAATAACATGCTTGGTTGGACGTGAAATAGGTCCAACCGGGTATGCGAAGTTCTACATTGAAAACGGCCAAATTTTTTGGTCACATATTTATTATTCCGCATTTATTTCGTGTTATTTGTCTTTTATTATTTCACATTTATATTCAGCGTTATTTATCTTTTTATTTATTTATTCGCTTTTATTGTCATTTTAATGTTCTGCCTTTATTTTTGTTTATGTTTTGTTTACTTTCCTGTATGTTTACATTATGTTAATGATTGTGTGTGTTATCCCTTGCGGTATATTGGATGGAAACCCATAATTAAATTTCGTAGCCGAATCCGAATGGACGGTAGTGTTGTCTTTACTTGGGATACAAATCCACGTACCACTTGGGAAATACTCGCATAAGCCTGATTAACCTCCTTTTATTTGCTATTTATTCATGGACGTTTTTTTGCCTTTGATTATTTATTATTTTCATTTCCGCATCTTGTACTCTTTAATATAACATGCTTCCATTATTTCTATTAATGATTATAGGTGTGCAAACTTTTGTGTTGTTTAAATTATCTTGCATGTGCTGCATAAGACTTGGTTATATTATTGCATAAATCCGTTCATTACAATTGGCATAAGTAACAGACCATTCTGAACCCAACGGTTTGAGGTCTTCCCTTGCGAGGGGTGAGTGCGGCCTTAAATCCTTTCCCAGTTCACACTGGGTGGTGACTCCTTTATTCTCCGGTTTAGTTCCCCGCGGGCTACTTCGTACTCCCAACGGGCCGCGAGCCCAGACAGCGTCGCCTTCATTCTGTGCCGGTGCCCACAACTATGATTCTCAGTATACCCAGAAGAGGCGTACACAGAACCTGTTAAAGCTCCGAACGACCAAAACCAAAGTATACTGATTGTTGCAAGTATTAACGATGCAAGTCTCAGGTTAATACCGTATACACCTACCCTGATTCTGATTCCCATAGACAAATAGTCATACTACCAAATGGACTCCGAGGGGTCTATCTAGAGCGAAGCTGTTCCCGATCCAACGGCTAACAGAACCTCCTATCACACTTGCATAAGTATCCAATACTTAAATATATGAGAACTATGTCGTTAAGCTTCCATAACACGCACAAGTGCAATACTAGTTTATTCCGCATTATCGATGTCTAGTCTCGATAATACTGCGACTATGGATATTTAATGATTAAACCTTTCGTGGATTAATATTGTCTCATATCTTATTAATCCGGTACTAATCATATGGACTTTTATCATTTATATATCCAAGTAATCCAATTACAAAATGATAAAAGAGCAATTACCTTTCTCACATAGTTAATTTGTACAAGAACATCGTATTTTTTTTACAAATAGTGATGCTTTGGGTCATAATTGTCCAACAATCTCCCACTTGGCCTATAGCCAATCACTTAAGTGTCCAACACATGAACTATGTACGGGTCACTCATGCTTATGCTGAGATATCGCTTTCGCCAGCGGATATGTAAGGTTATCATCTGAAACAATCTTTTCGATCTTGACATCGGCATGATGTATGATCTCACGAAACAGATGAAACCATCGAAGTACATACTTGGATCATTGATGAGACAGTTGTTTCTTAGCCTGTGCTGTAGCCTAGCTCAACTGCTAATAGAACTACTCCTATTCCAATTAGGAATTTTTATAGATCCAAAATGCTTCTTTTACTGCCTCAGCCGCAACAATATATTCCGTTTTGTTGTTGAATCGGCAATAATATCTTGCTTGGAAAATTTCCAGCTCATTGTTCCGTTGTTCAAACAAAATATGTACCCTGATTGCGACTTACAGTCGACTTTATCGGTTTGGAAACTTGCATCGGTGAACCCAGTCACCTCAAGTACTCATTCTCCATAATTCTAAGAAAGCATCCTTAGTTCGTCTAAGATACTCAAGGATGTTCTTTACATCAATCCAGTGACCATCACCTGGATCGAACTGATAGTGACTTCAAATGCTCAAAGCATATGAGACACCAGGTCGCGTACATGTTTGTCATAGTACAAGCTCTTGGAGAGTGCCAACAACTTTTAGATCTATCCCAGTAGATCCTTATTCCTAGAATAAAGGTTGCCTCTCCCAAGTTTTTCTATGGAGAATTTTAACGAAAGCCAAGCTTTCACCGATTATAATATGGGAATGTCATTGCTAAGAAGCAATACATTATCAACGTATAGGACAATCATTGTCAGTGCGCTCCCACTAACCTTCTTATATACACAAGAATCATCATCATTTTGAATGAAACCATATACCATCATGATCTCATCAAAACATTGGTTCCAAGAACGCAATGCTTGTTTCAATCCATAAATGGATCGATTTAACTTGCAAACCTTGTTTTCATGTTTTGGCACGACAAAACCGTCAGGATGTTGTATATAAACATTCTCCAAAAGGTTTCCGTTAAGGAAAGCGGTTCTGGCGTCAATCTGCCATATTTCATAATTGAAATATGCAGCATTAACAAGCATTATCCTAATGGATTTAATCATGGCAACGGGTAAAAAGTTTCGTCGTAATCGACACCATGATGACAATACCCTTTTGATACAAGCCTAGCTTTGTACGTTTGTATGTTGCCATCCATGTTTATCTTCACCATGAAGACTTATTTGCTACCATTAGGCACAATGCCTTCTAGTACATCAACCAGTGTCCAAACGTGGTTGGTATACATGGAATCCATTTCGGACTTCATGGCACATTGCCATAAAGCGGAATTGATACCTTGTATCATTTCCTCATATGTAGCCAGTTCGTCTTCCTCAATAAAATTGATATCTATATGAGGTGAGATCAGAAACCCATAACTCTAAGGTTATTTTCTGACTCTCTTCGACCTACGCAGTTCTTGTGTATTAGAAGATTGTGGAACAGTCTCATCCCTGATGAACTGTTCATGTTCCATGACGGGATCAGTGCCAGGAACAGTATCACTCTAATTTTCATCGAGTTCTACTTTCCTCCCACTTACCACTGCATTTAGGAATTCCTATTAGGAAAACTGCATGGAGAGCAACAAATATCATTGTTCTCTTTTGAGTTATGGAAATAATATACTTTGGTTTCCCTAGGATAACCAATTACAAATAGGTTACGATGTATTCATATCCACCTCTATCCCAGCTAGATTTGGGCCCGTACACGTCACTATGGTCGAGGTCTAACAACTCGGTGGCACGTACACATTTACCACTAAAAGGCGTTTTAAGCACTTTGCCTAATAAACAAGATTCGCAGACGTCATATGAGTTAGGATCAAATCTGTCCAAGTATCCACTCTTCGAAAGTGTGGATATATGAGTCTTGTTAATATGTCCCAGATAACAATGCCACATATAAGTCTCATCTGATTTATTCAGTTTGAGCCTTTTGTTTGTCATATTATATGTTTGAGATTCATTTATATTCAAAATATAAAGACTATTATTAACATCTGCTGTACATATCAAAATGTTATCTGTATATACAAAACACCCAGTGTTCCAGAAAATAAAGGTATACCCGCAACGGGTTAAACAAAATGCAAAGATGATGTTCCTAGTCAAACTAGGTACGAAATAATAGTCACCTAATGTAATTACATGCCCTAATGATAGATACAAAACATAGGTCCCAACGGCCAAAACAGAGACTCTTGTCCCGTTTCCGACTCGTAGGTCGATCTCGTCTGAAGCCAGTATCCTGCTAATCAGCAGATCCTGCACACCAGTACATATGTGAGTACCACATCCAGAATCAAAATTCAATTTTAAAACCAGTTGTGGACATGTTTATGACAAACATACCTGAAGCCGGAGCCTTGCTCGTCTTCACTTTCTTCAACTCCGCCTTGTACTCACGGCTAGGGGTGAGCATCGATTCCGGGTCTACCCAGAACCGGATGGAACTGGATCGGAAATCAGGGTTTGGAACCGGAACCGGTTGTAACCAGTCCGGTTCCGATTCCAAATATAAGGAACCAGTTGTAACCGGTCCGGTTCCGGTTCCAGAATAATCGGAACCGGAACCGCATTTGAGAACCGCTTTTGGTCTGGTTATTTTCCCAAGTCCCTGAATCGTATGCTTATGGTTTCATGTTTATTATTCAGTTCCTAGATATTACTGAGTCATTTGGTACATTCACACATTCGTGCTCTGTTATGCGATAGAAATAAGTGCACCGTTAAGTTGTATGCCTATAGAAGATGCTCACTTGCATTAATTGAATAAGTAGTTCTTGGTTGCATTTCTCTCTTACTGTTTATTCTCTTTGCTGAGTGAACTCATCTTCTTAATTGTCTTTATTATTGTTTGCAATCCTCTGATGTTCAACATAAGCTCTTGTATTTTCTCACTCACTCAGAGAATAAAAAAAATCAAGCCTTACAAACAAATTGTAATTAAATAAAATGGAAAAGAGCATGGATAAAATTGAGTTATGCTACAAAACTTCTTTAATCACTTACTTGCTATTAAATGACAATGTTATATTAATAGGGTAATTCGGAACCGGACCGGAACCGAATTGGAACCGAATAATAGGGTACCCTATTTAATTGGGTAGGTTCTGGTTCCACTTAGTTAGGAACCGATTTTTTCCGGGTAGGTTCCGGTTCCATGCGGAAGACTGTAGGCAGACGTCTTGGGATAAGTTCTTAGTCTTCCCAGAAGACTGTAATGATTTAGCCTTGCCTCTTTTCTTCTTTTTCTTCACACCCCTAGAAGCCTTCGACCAAGCCTTGGCCATCTGGGATGTCGAAGTAAGATGCGCCTCGCGCTTCTTGCCCTTCAGAAGCTCTGGCTCTGTTTCTTTTAGCACCGCCTTTAACTCTCCAAGAGTTCTCTCTTGGTTCATCATGTTATAGTTCATGACGAACCCGCCCCAGCAGTCGGGCAGAGACTGTAAGATCAAATATATGGAAGTATCGGCCTCGAAGTTTATGCCCAACTGACCTAGCTGTTCGATGTCAGCAATCATCTGCGACACATAGTGCTCGACAGATGTACCCTCTGACTTACGCGAGCGAAAGAGCTTCTTTTGCAATTCATACTTCTAAGATCTAAAGTTAGATCTGTGAAGATCCTTCAATTTAAATATCATACTATAAGGATCCAATCCTTTGTTCCGACCACGAAATTGAGGAGTCATTGCGGCAAACATGACAGATTGAGCACTAAAGTATATCATCACGATGAGTCTTCCAAAGTTTATGCTCTACTATTTGCTCAACTCCGGGCTAAGGCCCGAGAGGTTTCTCTATGACATAGTGTAACTTCTCGGCTCCCAGCACTATCCAGAGATTCATTTCCCAATCTGAAAAATTGGAGCCGTCAAAGTCATTATCGCCCATTATGATGTCCCTAACGCTAATCTTTCCAGCCATCTTGATTGCAATAGTCCAACTATCTAATCAACGATTTTGGGTAGACTCAAAATGTAATGGTTACTATAGTCCGACTATATAACCAACTACAAGTTGAGTAGTGTCTTGTACAGACTAACTGTTCAAAGAAAACAATATTCAATATTAGTCCAACTAATATATTTATAACAATGATATAAATAAGATAAAAGAACGTGTATTGGAAGTATTTAAATGAAATTATAAATTAATAATACTGGCCTCCCACTATTTTTCGAAGAGCCTCTAACCTTTTGTGGAGTACTCGGGAAACCCAATTTCCTAGTGGGCTAGGATGCCGTTAAATAACACACAACCTTGACTTTGGCCAACAAGTTGTATGAAACTTAACTAGGTAGATCTCTAAGATCAATTGGATCTCATCCAATTTCTAGATCCGTTAGGTGGACCTCCAAGTCCAAGATATATATCCAATATATATTTCCTAACCTCTTCCTCTGAATCAACTAAGCATTGGCTTTGGCTCAACAAACTAAATGATTCCAGTTAACGTGACCCATTGACAGTGGGAAAGCTTCATAATCCACGTCGATGAACAAGAAGTGACCTTGACTTTGGCCAACAAGTCACCCAACCGCCCAAGACATGCGATATAGAACAAAGCTTTCGTGGTTCAAACACATTTTTGATGGACAATGATCTTGACTTTGGCCAACAAACCAATGCCAATCTTGGATTTTGAGAGAGAACCACTTAATGGAAGGAAAACACTTAATATTATATTGAGGGTTTTTCACGTAAATTGGTATCCAATTTATTATCTTTGATTAGGTCTCATCATACACCCTTAAACATGCATTTTAAAAGCATAATAAGGCGCGATAAAATAATAATGATATGCGGATGGATATTTAACAATTTATTCCTAGAACAAATCTCTCCATTTCTTCTCTCCCGCTAGTACTATTCATACTTATACCCAATTACATAATACATTAAAGAAACCTCATTTACATTAAGGGGAATTGGTGAGAAGAGAAATACAAAGAGTATAGATATAATAGGCTGGACACGTAGGTCCAATTTAGTAAATTCTAAATTTATTACAATAATTTCCAAAATTGCCCCCACTCATCTAATATCCATCCGATATACATTATTCATATAAATACATCCAAGTATTCACACAAAGCATGATGTCAATCAATCTAATTCAATTAATTAATCTTTGATTAATGACCATCCAATAATCAAACAACGATTTGATTTGCGCGAGTCCAACTCGTTTAAGAATAAATACTCAAAGTACGTATTCTTGAATTATATCGAACTATAATTTTAAATCCAATTTAAATTTTATCAAATACTAATTCATATTTAATTCCAAATTAAATAATTACACTTTTAATAGTGCATTTTAGACTTGGATTCCAAATCCAATCTTAATGGGTCTCAAAGGCCCAATTAGCATCAAATGCTAATTTAATTAAAGTCCAATGGACTTTCAATTAATTCTTTAGGCATGGGCTTTGGCCAATATGGATTCAATCCAATAGCCAAGGCCCAATAAGGAATCACCATTTTGCCAAAAATCAATTTAGGCCTATTAGGCCAATTAAATTATTTAAAGACCCAAAAGTCATATTTGGACTTATGGAAATGGTTTTAAGCCAATTGGATCCAATCCAATTGTCCAAAACCAAATGGCCCAAACAAGCCCATTAGCCCAAATAAAACAAATTAGCCCAATCTAATTTAAAGACTAATTATCATTAACATAATATTCCAAATATCACATTAATTTAATTAAAGTGTAATTACCATAATTAATTGATTAATTTATATTTTCCAAAACATCAATTAATCAAATTAATCATACTTTAATTCTCAAATTCATGTCCAACACAAAATTGAAGCAAAATCAATCCATTCCAACATGCTTAATCTCACGGCAATTGCATAAAATAACACTCAATTTGATTTCAATCCAATTAAATCAACATACAAGATTTATTTCATGCTTTAAACATATCCAATTGTCTAATTTCAAAAAATCACATGAGCATACTAGGGTCACTTTCGCCATGCATAAGGAATTGGGGATTTTTGATCCAATCAATTTTCTCAAAACCAATGATGCACAAATCCAATTCATCATCATATAAACACAACCACACAATCAATTTAGGTAAATCAAGCTCCAAGCAAAAAATCCCAAATTAAAGTCCATAAACCTTAGATTTAAATCACGTTTAGTGGCTCATGATACCATTGTTAGTGTCCTAGACATGCCCAATGATCCTAAACATGATTCTAGTGTGAAAAATCAAGAAAGTTTGCGGAAAAAACTTACATTGATTGGATGAGATTCAAATCTTTTCTTTGTTGTAGAAGAAGCTCCAAGCTTCTTTTGAATTCCAAACTCAACGGTGAGTTTCTCTATCACCTTAACTTGACTCTCAATATGCTAGCAAAGGTGAATTTTGCAACAAAATTCAAGAAGAAGAGAGGCAAGGTCACGCCAAGGGAGAAAGAAATAGAGAAGATGAATAGTCCACTTCCAAAAGTGTGTTGACTTAAGTTGTGTGTGTGTTGGCAAAAGATGCCTTTTTTTTAAAGTGGCCAACTACTTCCATCACAAATTTGACATGTGATGTGAGTTGTGGGTCCCACTCAATTTTGAATTCCAAATTCAAGTTGGCTTACACAACACACTTTGGGGCCGGTTTCGTTTAATCCGATTAAACGAATTTTCGTCGATAATAATAAATCTAATTTAATTAAATAATAATGCCTAGCAAAATTATTACGAAAGTCGCTTACGGATTAATTCCAAATTAATTTGTTCGCTTGAATTAAAATCCAATTTTAATTATGCATTGAAATCCAATTTCAATTAATATATCCGATATATTATTTTAGCCCAATTAAATAAATAAATAGTAAAATCCAATTTCACTATTAAATTTACTTTACCGATTAATTCCAAATTAATCGCGTTCTCTCTTCTAGACGAATTTAATCCCATATAAATTCTTGAGGCAATTAATCCCAGATTAATTTTCTCTCTCATAATTAATTCCAGATTAATTTTCTATTCGAGTCAAATGTCATCGGTGAATCTTCAGGAAGCGACTCAAGAGATCTCTGGATATGTTGGCAGTAAATACGGTCATCGGACTATCCGAACACGTGCGTACCCGGTATCACATTCTTACCGATTTACAAGACATGGTTGGCTTCTAGCAAAGCACCGTGCCTACCCAATTCTCCAGAAATATTCAACGATGAATATATAATTTTTATCAGGCGTAGTATACAATGTATTGCGTAATACGATCCAATATCGGATGTCACATGCTAGGCCTAGGGCTGGAATTGTGTTTGCCCCGTACGAAGTACATATCAGATCACTAGCAACTAGTCTATGTAATCGGATAATCATGACCTAGTCATACTATCCGATAGCCGCAGCATTTAAGAGTATTAGTTATGTATCCTACGTGATCATCATCTCCATATGACTGAAGTGATACTTCCATCTTGACATCACACCCAATACACTACGATTCTCAGTATACCCAGAAGAGGCGTACACAGAACCTGTTAAAGCTCCGGAAGACCAAAACCAAAGTATACTGATTGTCGCAAGTATTAGCGATGCAAGTCTCAGGTTAAGACCATATACACCTACCCTGATTCGGATTCCCATAGACACAAAGTCATACTACCAATAAGACTCTGAGGGGTCTATCCAGAGCGAAGCTGTTCCCGATCCAACGGCTAACAGAACCTCCTATCACACTTGCATAAGTATCCAATACTTAAATATATTAGAATTATGCCGTTAAGCTTCCATAACGCGCACAAGTGCAATACTAGTCTGTTCCGCATTATCGATGTCCAATCTCGATAAGATTGTTGCAAGGATCTTACAAGGATTGATGACATGGACAAGATTGTTGCACTATGATTGGTCAATATAAGAATCACATGGATTGATGAGTCACCTGTAGGATGTTTTTGTTAGTTATCTTCCCGCCAAAACCTGTGTTTGTTGGTAAAGTAGTTAACGATAGTATAAATAGTAGTCATGTTGTTACTTTGTTGTGATGAAAAATAAGTGATCCGGTGAACAAATTTTTTGCACCAATTACTCATGCTTTCTCAAATCAATAAAGCAAGTAGTATTCATCATTTCATATCTCTCACTAAGACGAAATATTTCTCTCTCTTCATATTCAATGATGAGAAAATGGTCAGTGGTATTAATTGATTGAGGAAAAAAATGTTGAAAGAAAAAGAGAGAATGATTTGTTGGTACTATCATTTTGATGATGCCAATGACGCAAAAAGGCTCAAAGATAAGAGGCTCAAAGACGTGAAGATTTTGATTAGGGCGGCCTAGTTTTGATGGTGTCAAAATGTCCAAATAATAGTAAATCAAGTTCGATGAAGCTAAAATATTGATGAAGAGCCAAAATGAGCTATAAGATGATCAAGAGCTAAAAGAGGCCAAGTAAGATAAAGATCAAAGATGATGATTAAGAACTAAAATTAATTGTAAGTGAGTTTATTCAATTATTTTAAAGCTCTTAAGAATAATTTATTTTGCATCACTTGCATTTAAACTGGCTTAGAAGCTTAAGAAGTCATTGCACATTATTACACCAAAATGAATTTCAATGCATCAAATGCATATGAAATAGCTTAGAAAATTAGCAACTGGATGAATTAAATTTCAAATGATAATCGCTAGATAGATATATGCCTCTAGGTTGCTATGAATTAAACGGAACACAATTATGATATCTAGAAATTATGCTAAACTCATATTACTACAACATGTTCAGGATGAATGAATTTTGTGTAAACCTGTTACTTTAGAAAACTTCCATAACATTCATCTTAAGATTTTTTAGGCTATTTTTTTTTAGATGATAGCTCTATTTTCTCGTTTTATGTAGAATTTTATGAAGCTTGATTTGGAATTTTCTAGAGTAAGTTATGGCTAAAATACTGAGTGCTGTCAGGATTGTTATGGTCTCTAAAACTGGCATACCAGTCCCTAAACCGACATTACCGATCTCTGAAATCAGAACAACGGTCACAGAACAATGAAACCCGAAGTTTTGTACACATTCAGGAACCCGAACATTTCATACTGGTGTCCATACCGATTATATAACGGTTAGTATTTTGTTTGTTGAATGCACAACAGGTAAACTTTTAGGACCTGCTTGAAATGTCAGACCGGCATACCGGTACTGTAGATCAGCATACAAGCCTCAGAACATAAAAATGACTATATTCAATTTTAAGCCTATAAATTGAAATTTGGTTTTCATTTTTGGGTAGGCAATTTATTTTCAGAGAAAAAAAACATCTTCATATATCTTTTACAGACTCTTGAAAAGCCTCAAATACATAAAAAGGAGTTTTGTAAATCTTCAATATCTTAAACTCTTTATATAAAAAAAAACTCATACTTCTTCTTTCATATTCATATTAGTGACATTTGATACATTTGGATTATGATAATCACATTTCAATCATCTTTGTAATATTTTGTGAGTATCCAAATTATTATTGTTAAATTTTCATTTATCAAACACTTATGGAAATCCCTTGTGAGAGTGGTGATTTTTCTCAAGGGTGGATTTGTGTAAATATTTGAGAGGAGTCTTGGATCAAAGACCTCAGTTGTAAAAAGAATAGTGTTGTAACTCCTTGAGTATATAAAGGAGAGTTAGTTTCATTTGTAAAAGACACAACAAAATTTGTAACAAAGAGTGAGCAATGCTTGTTAAAATACCAGAAACAAACAGCTCGGTTTTCTTCAGTTCCGTCCATAAACAGGTCGGTCAAGCTCGTTATGGCAATAAAAAACAACACCCTACTTTGTGCCTGTGGACGTAGGCTGGACTCGCTCCGCCGAACCACGTTAAACTCTCTTGTCGATTTTTTTGTTTTCTTTGCCTTTTTGCTATATTTGCTTTTGCTCCCCCATAACCAAACAAATTCAAGGTTGAATGAGGGTTATCTCTGGAGGGTTATCTCGAAACTGTCACTGGGACGAAAATCACCCGTCAACAGTTGGTGCCGTCCATAGGGATAGAACAAAAAGCAACTTGCGTAGTGAGATGATGGCGGAAGGCGGAAGCCATGGGTCGTTGGAGATTTCAGCAGCAGAGTGGTTTGGGAAAACAAAAGTAAGACTGGATGAAAAGGAAAGGTAATGGGAAGAATCTGGTCAGAACGGAAAGAGAAAAGGGTTCGCAAGAGGAAGGAAGATTGACGACAGTGGGAAGATGAGGGAAGAACGCATCAGGAGTTAAGACAAGCAGCAGCTCCCCTTATTGAGTTGTAAAATGGAATGTAAGAATGATGGGCAACGATCACACATTAGGACTGAGTTGTAGAATGAAATGTAACGTCAAAAATGGGTGATGTTTGCTGGCCGTAGCTGAACAAGGTCCTCCGAGAGAAGGTGCTACACTTGTTCGGCCTGCTAGGTCCTCAGTTCCAGGAGGGAGGTAATGTTGAAGATCGGCCAAGGAACAAGTCGGAAGAGGGCACGAGGTCGACATCTATCAGGGCCTCTTCATTCAGCACATTTTGCCTCCCCGAATGAGAGGAAATGAGAAAAAATCTCACGGGGGCCACCAAAGACCATGGGAAGGGTTCTCGACCGAGCTCCGGAATTGTCCAGAGATGCTAATGGAGCGCTCGGCATGAAGGGACCCTGTTAGCATGGTCTGGAACTTCAAAATCAAGTTCAGACCATAAGGATATGAAAAAGCTCGGACTATAAGATGTGACGGACTCCAAGACAAGAACCAGAAATGATTGAAATAGCCTCTCTGAAAATGACCCGCAAAGAGTTGTAAGAATGGCAGCAGGTCCCTTGAATATGAATAAAACTTTCTCTTTTGAATTAAAAAAATTGTCCATTTTACTTGTTTATTAAATGAATACGAAAGCTATGTTCAATATTCTTGGGATATGCCGATACGAAGGGGTGATCGGTAGTTAGGAAAGGCACCAAGCCCGTGGCACGCCAATCCCGGGTGTCATTATCAAACCCCCGGGTGGAAGTGTTCCGACCTGACTCTTTTCACCTTTGAGGATCCAGACGCATCAAGGGATGTAGTGCATGTGGGAAAAGTGTGAACCCCTTGCGGCACGCCAATCCCGGATGTCATTATCAAACTCCCGAGGCTGGAGCGTTACTACCCAATGACTAGCATTTTTTAGGAATAGCTCGGGTAAACCGGACCCAATGAGGTTTCTTCCCCTGCGAGTCGGCTGGTGAATCCCGTGAGAACCATCGAAGCACATGGCATGGGGACGACCGAATGGCCTCCATGACCATTGTGATCTCGGGTAAAACCGGACCCAGGGAGGTTTCTTCCCCTGTGAGTTGGCTGGTGAGTCCCGTTGAGAACCACCCAATGGATGGCACACATGGGGAGTCTTCTTCCCTTGTGGGGTATTTGTCTAACCGCCTCGGATCAGGAGAAGCATGGCATGGGGAGGTTTCTGCCCTCATAGTGCTTGCAGGCTCCAGAGCCGCCCAGCATGAAGAGGTTTCTGCCCTCAGGGTCTCGGTCGATCACCGATCCGTAGCCCGGCTAGCCAGGATGCTGAATTGTATGATTCAGAATTGTGTTTTGGGAGGCACCAGGCAGGACACTGTTTCGGGGCACCCAATTTATTACTTTTTCGGGTCTGTGTGGAGTATGTGCTAAGTCACCTCCATTATGCTAACCTTGTCTTGTTCCACTATTTATTTTTGCTGATGCCTGGCAAGGGGACGCCTGCGCCGGGATCCGCGGAGCCTCAAATATTGAAATTCTTCCCTCGTGATTAAGTCTCATACGTTCCACCAGCTCGGGACTGGATTCTTTCCGCCAAGGCTATTATGTTCCACTAGCTCGGGGATGGATTCATTCCACCGAGGATTTATATTCCACCAGCTCGGGGCTGGATTCGTTCATCGAGGCTATTATATTCCACCAGCTCGGGGCTGGATTTGGTTCCACCGAGGCTATCTTGTTCTACCACCTCGGGCTGTATTAATTCCACCGAGGCTATCTTGTTCCATCACCTCAGGGTCAGGTTATGTCCCACCGAGTGCGTAAGATCGGCATGGGGACAGAGCTTCCCCCATGACCGACCTTGTTGGTTTGGGAGGTAACATTCCCCTAGAGCCAAGTGCTTTGTTTAGCTCGGGGTTGGGTTACGTCCCACCGAGTGCGTAAGATCGGCATGAGGACGGAGCATTCCCCCATGACCGGACCTTTGTTGGTCTGGGGAGGTAACATTACCCCAGAGCCAAGTGATTTATTTAGCTCGGGGTCGGGTTACGTCCCACCGAGTGCTTAAGATCGGCGTGGGGACGGAGCATTCCCCCACGGTCGGATCATTGTTGGTCTGGGAGGTAACATTCCCCCAGAGCCAAGTTTTTTTTATCCAGTTCGGGGTCGGGTTAAGTCCCACCGAGTGCATTTGTCATCAGTTCAATGACAGAATGTTCCCCTCGTTGTCGGATTCAAATTGATCGGGATCAAAATTCCTCTCACATCCAGGACTCAGAAGAGCAAGTTAGTAAATTGATGGCGAAGATTATGCTAATTGTGGAAGCAGGAAAGAAAGCATTCAAAATAAATAGCAAAGAAGAAATTGTAGTTGTTATTACAAAAGAAAGTAATATTGTCAGTTACATAGGGCCCCTTTCGGGTCACCCTCATCATCAGCAGCCCCCGTAGGGGCAACTATTTCTTCTTAGCCGGGCCCGGGTGGTAGGACCTCTGGTGCAGGCTCAGCAGGAACGGCCTCGATCTCTGCTTGGAGGGCAGGAAGGGCTTAACCATTCCTACTTAAGCA